>CM067507.1:16245949-16553449 GCA_034509495.1 Acestrorhynchus altus | reverse complement strand
ATAATGTACCAAAATATTTTAGATATCAATGAGATATACTGTAACACCTTCACTTCCTTTGAGACTCTGGCTATTTACATAACCAATCCAGCCACAAACAAGAACACACTCATTAATTAATGTTTATAGACCACCAAGGACCTACTGAGAGTTTTTAAGGCTTTGGTGACTTTGCTGCAGACTTAGCAGTGGGCAGTGAGAAAGTAATAATTGTAGGATATTTTAACACTAACTTTGAGAGGGAAGACAATCCCTTTAAAAAGGCATTTACCTCAGTCCTAGACTCTGTAGGTATCATCCAAAATGTAAACAGGCCGACACATTACTGTAATCACACTCTGGATTTGGTTCTGACCCTGACTGTTTGCAGAGATAACGTAAATATTCTTCCCGAAACCTCAGCATCTCAAATCATTATCTAATTTATTTTAGTTACATCTTAGCCAAAATGAATGTACATCCCCTCACTCATGTACAGATCATCTACAGCCCAACAACAAAATTTAAAACCGTTACACCACCTCAGATTCCATCAAATTTCACTAGTAATATCTTTATGGACTTTTTCAGTCATAAAAGTTTGGCATCCGGTGTGCCTGATATATAACAAAATATAGATATAGAAGAAAAGTTGGAAACCTTTCACCCACTTCCGCAGTTAGAAATAAAGAAAATGGTTTACTCCACAAATTCTGCCACCTACTGTCTAGATGAAATCCTATCAAACTTACTTAAAGAAGTGCTGCCAGCTATAATCGAACCTCTCTTAGCAATAGTAAACCCATCTCTTAGATTACATACCTAAAGTTTTTAAAATTGCAGTTATTAAACCACTGATCAAGAAAGCAAACCTGGATCAGAGTGTACTGGATAATTACAGACCCATTTCTAATTCACCATTTATATCTAAGATTTTAGAAAAAGCTGTGGCCCAACAAATGTGCAGAGAACTGCACAAGAATCACATATGAAAAATTCCAATCTGGTTTCGGGCCTCATCATAGTACTGAGACAGCCCTAGTTAGGATTACAAATGATATTCTTCGAGCCTCTGATCAAGGCTGTGTGTCCATGCTTGTGCTGCTAGATTTAAGTGCACTGGTTTAAGTGAACTGGTTTTAATTCATAAAGGTAAATGGTGTATCTTCCAGTCTCACTGAAATGGAATCCCACAAGGCTCTATTTTAGGACCACTACTGTTCACACTTTACATGCTACCTCTTGGCACAGTAATAAACAGACATGGCATTCACTTCCACTGCTAAGCAGATGATACTCAACTGTATACATCAGCCAAACCTGTTGATAACTCTAGATGAAAGAAAATGGAGGACTGTATAAAAGATATCAAATCTTGGATGTTGTATTACTTCCTCCTTTTAAACAGTGACGAAATGGAGGTCCTCCTTTTGGGTCCTAAAATCATTAAATAAATGATCAGACTTAATGTTAAATCTGGCTGATTTCTCTGTTGTACCTTGTTCAGCAGCACAAAGTCATGGTGTCATAATTGATACAGGTTTATCAATTGACCAACACATAGGCAATACTTCTAGGACAGCTTTTCTTCATCAGTTAGTTCAAAATGCTGCAGGCATAGCTAACTATGTATAAATATTGTGAGCCTGGTTCCTCCCAAGGTTTCTTCCTCCAGCTCTGAGGGAGTTTTTCCTTGCCCCGTGTCTTCTTTTGGCTTGCTCATCCGTGGGTTTATGTGTTTATCCTTTGTTTATGAGTTGTTTACCTTTTCATTTATTTATTTATTTATTTTATAAAGCTGCTCTGTGACAACATCGGTGTGTCAATGTGATTGATTGATACAATATGTTAAATTATTGTATTTTTTGCTCAATTTTTTTTTTTGGTCTTATATTACGTAAAGGAGGCATCATATTGCTTCTTTTCAAAGGTGGAGGTTGTGTTCCCTCATTCCCTCTTAGGTTATACTCCTGGAAGCAGGTTGTTACAGGGCCTCTTCCTGAGGAAGACACAAGCACAGCTGAACAGCCCATCGCGTTAGTCAAACAGGATGTTTGCGGAGAGATGCAGAGGTGCCACAGGCACCTGCAGTGAGGGCTCACAGACCGTCTTCACTAGATCAACATGTTTACAACAGTGCTGAGGATCATCACTTCTGCTACTGAAACCAAATGGCACATGCACAGCTCTGACTGTTGGAGAGGAGCAGTGTGAGGGGCAGTTTTTGTTGAAACACTCTTCAAGAGGTTTAAGTATGACTTCAGAAGCACATTACACAAACCTTACATATGGATATAGCCATGTGGATTGCCTACAGGCCAGGCTTTGTACCTGGCTGTGAATATTAGTGATAGACTAAACAGGTTCAAGTTAGTCAGTTATAAGAAATGGAAAACAGTGGCAAAGCTATACCAGGACTAGTTATAAGAGTCATTTCAAAACTTTGACAATATACTTGAAAATATATTTGACATAACATATGCTGGTATGCTAGCTGGTTACCTAACTCTTGATCAGCATAATGTAACTTGCATTTGATGTTGGTCATGCTTGGCCATGCTGGTCAGTCAGCTTGGTCTTGCTGGTCATGATGTTTGGGCAGCCTGCTTGGTCAAGCTGGTCATACTGGGTGATCAGTTGGTCAGGTTGATCATGTTTGTAGAGCAGCTAAACCATCAAACGCAAATGAAAACATGCCCTATGCTGGTAGGGAAATAACCTGGTCAACCAGCTTAACCTGCTGGTAGGACTGTTTTTTTTTTCAGCAGGGTAGAAATAATTTATTCCATGTCCATTTGGAACATTTCTGTTTGCCCATTCATCATGAAATTGACAATGGAGACAACGTAAACATCAGTTACCATATTCAGTTTATGTCGGAAAGTGAAAAACAGCACAAATGAAGATTTACATTTACAGCATTTAACTAACACTCTTATCCAGAGCGACTTACGAGGTTATTCACATTACAAAGGTGGGCCAAAGAAGCGTTAGGAGTCTTGCCCAATGACTCTGGTGTAGCAGCATAGTTGCCTAGACTGGGAATCAAACCCCAGTTGCCCAGACTGGAAATCAAACCCCAGTTATTAGTTGTGCCACACCAACCTTTTTTGTGTGACAGTAACTATTTTTTAATGTCTGTTACACAATTTCTGTATGTACCTTCTAATGGTCAAGTTTTCATGTAACATACAGCTTGAAAACACAATAGTATCCTAAATCACTGCCCTATATTGTCATCTGTTTCCGGCTTCCAGCTGTTTGCTGCTATACCAACCAATTTCCTGCCCTTTTACAGAGCACCTTATCAACTCTCATTAAAGGTCACAGTGTGCTAGAGGCTAAAACAGGCTGGTCAAACCTCAGATACTTTTATTAGAAACCAACAATACCTAGTCATTCCTGGAATTTAACAGCGTCCCACCGTGTTGCTGCTTAACATTTTTACCCTCTTTCTGGTGTCTTGTTTGGACAGGCAACTTCACCAAAGAACCCATGCTGAGGTGAGTGATATCAGCGAGGCATAGCTCCAGCAATGTGAGATGGCATTTAATCTCTTGTGTACAGCGCTGACTAAGAGTGATGAAAGATTTACATTTGCTGGTATCACCTCCCCCTCCGTTCTAATTGTCCCCCTACTCAGACGGTTTGTTTGTGGCAGAGGCTTTGCCAGACTAAACAATGACATACTCACACATGCACACACATGCAGACGCAGTATGTCTGCTTTGGGGGTGAGGTGTCATGAAGTCTCCATGATATGTTTTCTCCCACAGCACTGCTGGAGCTCATACATAGTTTTGGGTGTTCATCACTTTCATTCATTTAGAGCTCACATAAGTAAAGCAAAACCCCTGGACATTTCTTCAAAGCCTGGCATCATTAGGGCTTGTGGGCTTACAGCTGGTGGGCAATGAGGGGGAGATCCTGTAGGGATAACAGGAGAACAAGAGTCTTTGTAGATTTTGTATAAACTTTCCAATTTTCTGTGGATATTTTCAAGGGTTTGTGTTGATGTTACTGGGCTTAAGGACCTGGAGTGACCTCAGTGGAATGTGTTCAGTTCTGTATGCAGTACTGTGGTTAGTCAGTGGTTATGCAGCAGAGATGTTGACCTCAGACCATCACTCAGGGACTTGGTTTGGGACAAGGTCTACTATTAGACCTACTGGCTGATTAGAGTGTTGAGGTTTGTGTAGTGTAACGTCCTGGGATATCTTTTAATATATGCAGTTTTGTACCAGTATAGGCATGTGTGATTTAGTGCATGCCAACAGTCTGAGCCAGATATGTTTTTTTTTCTATATTTTGTATAAAA
The DNA here is from genome assembly GCA_034509495.1 of Acestrorhynchus altus. Classification (NCBI taxonomy): domain Eukaryota; kingdom Metazoa; phylum Chordata; class Actinopteri; order Characiformes; family Acestrorhynchidae; genus Acestrorhynchus; species Acestrorhynchus altus. Next base: position 16,549,152 of record CM067507.1, on the reverse strand, counting down.
ATTACAAAATATCTTGTTTGTATTTTAACCCAAGAACCCGAGACTACAGTCACTGACAGAACTGATACACATAACAAAATAAAAGACTTAACCACTGCAGGTCATCATCATTGTGTGCCAAAGCTAAAGTTCACTTGTGAATTAAATCCCAGTTTAAAGCCTTCCAGTGCCTGTTTACTGCTCTGTCCATGAGTGTTCAAATTTTTGAATTAAAGTCCTGAAAAGGTACAGTATAACACTGACACATACAAAAATAACAAAAATAATTACGGACATTCAATTTTTTTTTCTTTCTTTTTTTGTCAAGTTGTTATTATAAATATTTTTAATAATTGCTTTTTCCTCTCAAAAAGTGTTTTTCAAATCAAATCAAATCAAATCAAATCAAATCAAATCAAATCAAATCAAATCAAGTAGTTTAGCTCAACTGCAACCATTGCACTGGTGCTGCTCAGAGAATGAGAGTTCCCCTTAAAGTCTGTAGACCTGAAGTCTGATTGGTCCAACCAGTGGTGAACCTCCTTGATGGTGGGTGGTTCCCATTTCAGTTTCACCCTATAGGTGGGTTGGAGCAAGAAAGAGGATTGATCTGATTTGCCAAATGGAGGTTGGGGAAGGGTTCTGCAAGCCTCCCAGAAGGTGGTGTAACAGTGGTCCACTGTTTGTTTTCCCTGAATAGTACATGTGATGTGTTGGAAGTACCTCAGAGCGACTTTATTCAGGTTGGCTTTGTTAAAGTCCCTGATGATAATGAATACAGCCTTCGGGTGCGCAGTTTCCAGTTTACTGATTGCCCCATATAGTTTCCTGAGTGCCAGCTCTGTGTCAGCCTGTGGGTTTATGTACACAGTGGCAGCCACAATGCCCAAAACCTCTCTGGGAAAGATGATCAGATATTCCAGGTCAGGGGAGCAGAAAGACACTCCACAAGACATTCCTACAATCACACCTGACATTGATGATCATAAAACATAAACCTCCTCCTTTACTCTTCCCAGAGAGCTCTTTAGGGGCTTTGTTAAAGATCTCCGCCGACATCCACATCTCTACGAGGCAGATAATACAGCCGTCCCTTGTCTCTCACTGGAAAGAGATCCATGCCTGAAGTTTGCTCAGTTAGTTGTCCAGGGACTGTACATTAGCCAGTCGTATGCTGGGCAGAGGCAGGTGGTGAGTTCACCATCTCAGTCTGATGAAAACGCTGGCTTTCCTGTCTCTTTTCCAGCTTCTGCTGTGGACATGTGGCTGGGTGGCACAGATGAATGGAGATCCTTCGGTGTTTACAAACAAAGGATCTCCCTCATGAAACTCTAATTCTAGTTTGTGGTGAGTGATAGACTGATTTGTAGTATATTTTGTCCTTATTAACTAAAGAACAAAACAAAAACAGCATTTGAGGCACAAATACATTTTTAATAAAAACATGGTCAAATTGATTTGATTAATTTTTACATCTTACATTTACATTTACATTTGCGGCATTTAGCAGACACCCTTACCCAGAGTGACTTACAAAAGTGCCTTGCTGTTCACTTAGAATATCTTTAGCTAGTAGACAAGGCTGGAATCTAGAGATTCCGCACGTTTAGACCATGTTGAAACAAATGTCTTTATGGAGTTAAATACTCCTGAAACAGATGAGCCTTCAGTCTGCGTTTGAAGACAGTGAGGGACTCAGCTGTTAAATGAAAACAAATTTGAGTAGCCAAGGATTTCCTGAAAATAACAATAACTGGCATGTGTGACTGTCTTCTTTAAATACCTTTTTTATGTTTTGGTCAATAAAAGTAGACAAACTAGTATCCTGCAAAATCAAAGGGTAAGATAGATTGCAGTATCAGCAATGAGTCAGTATTCTCAATTACCCATGACAATTTTATCCCACAATGTTGTATGAAACGGAAAGGGAGGAGCTACTTATGTCTGGAATAAATAGTGATGAAAGTGCAGGAGTGTTGGCTGTAGAAGAACTTGCACTGATGAATGTAATGCAGTGATGTAGCTTAGCAGCAGTTGTCAAGTCTAGTTTTGTCACCAAATATCCTTAGCAGTAAAGTGTGAATACTATTAAAAAATATTTTAAGTGTTATTACACAGTTATTATGTTATTATTATTATTATTATTATTATTATTATTATTATTATTATTATTATTATTATTAGTAGTAGTAGTAGTAGTAGTAGTAGTAGTAGTAGTAGTAGTAGTAGTAGTAGTAGTAGTAGTAGTAGTAGTAGTAGTAGTAGTAGTAGTAGTAGTAGTAGTAGTAGTAGTAGTAGTAGTAGTAGTAGTAGTAGTAGTAGTAGTAGTAGTAGTAGTAGTAGTAGTAGTAGTAGTAGTAGTAGTAGTAGTAGTAGTAGTAGTAGTAGTAGTAGTAGTAGTAGTAGTAGTAGTAGTAGTAGTAGTAGTAGTAGTAGTAGTAGTAGTAGTAGTAGTAGTAGTAGTAGTAGTAGTAGTAGTAGTAGTAGTAGTAGTAGTAGTAGTAGTAGTAGTAGTAGTAGTAGTAGTAGTAGTAGTAGTAGTAGTAGTAGTAGTAGTAGTAGTAGTAGTAGTAGTAGTAGTAGTAGTAGTAGTAGTAGTAGTAGTAGTAGTAGTAGTAGTAGTAGTAGTAGTAGTAGTAGTAGTAGTAGTAGTAGTAGTAGTAGTAGTAGTAGTAGTAGTAGTAGTAGTAGTAGTAGTAGTAGTAGTAGTAGTAGTAGTAGTAGTAGTAGTAGTAGTAGTAGTAGTAGTAGTAGTAGTAGTAGTAGTAGTAGTAGTAGTAGTAGTAGTAGTAGTAGTAGTAGTAGTATCATTATTATTATTATTATTATTAGTAGTAGTAGTAGTATCATTATTATTATTATTATTATTAGTAGTAGTAGTAGTAGTAGTAGTAGTAGTATCATTATTATTATTATTATTATTAGTAGTAGTAGTAGTAGTAGTAGTAGTAGTATCATTATTATTATTATTATTATTAGTAGTAGTAGTAGTAGTAGTAGTAGTAGTATCATTATTATTATTATTATTATTAGTAGTAGTAGTAGTAGTAGTAGTAGTAGTATCATTATTATTATTATTATTATTAGTAGTAGTAGTAGTAGTAGTAGTAGTAGTATCATTATTATTATTATTATTATTAGTAGTAGTAGTAGTAGTAGTAGTAGTAGTATCATTATTATTATTATTATTATTAGTAGTAGTAGTAGTAGTAGTAGTAGTAGTATCATTATTATTATTATTATTATTAGTAGTAGTAGTAGTAGTAGTAGTAGTAGTATCATTATTATTATTATTATTATTAGTAGTAGTAGTAGTAGTAGTAGTAGTAGTATCATTATTATTATTATTATTATTAGTAGTAGTAGTAGTAGTAGTAGTAGTAGTATCATTATTATTATTATTATTATTAGTAGTAGTAGTAGTAAGTTTTATAATTGTGGAATGTTGGAGTAAGGATAAGGGACAGAAAGTGAGAATGTGTTTCGCCTAGGAAAGATCTATACGCTTTTTTGTTTTTTTTTTTTTTGGTTACTTTTGTTTCTCAGATAGAATAAAATAATGAAACTATGAATCTGCACTGAGCGAAAACTGGAAAACACATTCCAACTTTGGTTGAATCTTCAAACATTCATAAGCCTCCTGGGATCCTTTTTCAAAAGTCTTAAAAACGTTCCACATATGCTAACCAATTGCTTGGTACAAAAATGATTTGTATATTAAATAATAATAATAATAATAATAATAATAATAATAATAATAATAAGAAGAAGAAGAAGTAAAAGAAGAAGAAGAAGAAGTTAATTTAGGATTTATTTTATCTAATCGTGATATGCATTGGAGTTTCTGCTAGAGATATCCACAGTCCTTCAAAGTCATCCTCTTACATATCTCTTTGTAGTGCTTGCTCTAGTCTCTCTCTCTCTCTCTCTCTCTCTCTCTCTCTCTCTTGTCTCTCCTCTCTTCTCTTCTTTCTTCTTCTTTCTTTTCTTTCTCTTCTTTCTTTCTCTCCTTCTTCTTTCTTCTTTCTTTCTTCTCCCCATTTTTTACTTTGGACTTCCTCCTCCATTCTCATTGCTAACATTATTCTCCACCTCTGATTACCAGTGAGCTGAAACGGTGAGGTCAGGGGTCAGCATTGATCGGCTGCCCAGCAGGAAGCCACTTTGACATTTGGAGGCTTGTGAGGTGTGCTCTTCTTTGCTCTCCAGTATTTCCACCCAAGCGAATGCTAAAGTTGGCCTAAAGTATGCCTCGACACGACCTCCCCAAATGATGACCTCCTGAGATCCTTCAAGCTTCAGAAACAGAATAAAGCATGGTGCCAAATATATGGAGCAGATACTGTGCTAACCTTGAGATGGCAATGTTCATTTTTTTCTGAGCAACTTAAACACTTTCAGGTTTCAGATTTTTAAAATCCACTTTCAGGTCTACTGCGACATTAGGAAAATTGCACAACAGTGTTGACTTTGTCACTTTCTTAGCAAAAGAGCAGTTTTTACTTGTATATGTGTCAACTTTTTCTCATTTTCAAACACTTAGCAGGTCTCACAGAAAAAAGCAAAGTACATTGGATAACTATTATACCAACGAAAATGTGACAAATGATTGAAATTACCTTCCCAGTTATAAACACACATTACAGTACAGTAACATTAATGCAATCTACAACTGTATCCCTTGAGTAATGTCGAAAAGGTTTTCAAAACCCCAGCTTGGTGAAACGATTACATATCATTGCTGTCCAGTGAAAACCATGTATCTCTCCAAAATGGTCACTTTACAGAGGAGGGCAAAATAATCTTAACTTTGAATGGAAGTTAATGTATGTTAAGAGTAATTTAACAGTATTATCTGAGTATTTCTTTGGTCTATTCATCCAGAATTATTTACACAGTGTACAGGACTCCAACCATGGAAAAACTAAAACTGGAGATACGGCTTTATTGACAATAATGATATATATAAAATACTGCAAAAAATAGTTAAAATATAATTTTAGGCACCATCAATTTCAATCAATTTGTACAGTAGATCATGTAAAACAAAATAATAAATGCCAATTAAAAAGTCTAAAGCATACTAAACAGAATCGTGACACTACACTGTTGCTAAACCTAAACAACACCCACAAAACATACACCTTGCATTACCTAATAGACATAGTTTGGTAGCCAACTCTTTGCACTGACGCAAAATGAAAGAAAGGTGAAAAGAGAGAGAGAGAGAGAGACAAAGAGAGAGAGAGAGAGAGAGAGAGAGAGAGAGAGAGAGAGAGAAAGAGAGGAGAAGAGAGAGAGAGAGAGAGAGAGAGAGAGAGAGAGAGAGAGAGAGGGAGAGAGAGAGAGTGAGTGAGAGTGGAGTAGTGAGTTGATTGTCAGCTGTAAAACACATACTGGAGGGTTCACTACATATGAGGCAGATATTAGCTTCTAATGTGAATTTTTGTTCTGCTGTAATGATGCTGCAATATCAGACATATTAAAATCTAGCTGCAGCATAATTTGAGGTGGAGTGTAAAAAATAAAATAAGATGCCTCCCAAAAACTACCTAAAAATACTGCATTTTCATGCTCAGTTTTCATTGGCTACTGATGGTACCTGTTTAGATAGGGTCTCTGATCAGTATAATCTAACATAATTACTAGAATTGAAGTGTAAAAGCCTGTAAATGATTTGTTCCTTACAATTACTGCACTCATTTAAATTAATGTATATTTTTTTATTCTGTTAGAAGTACAATGAAATACATGTACATACATTGTACAGAAAAATGTTAATTGTGCTGTATTTTTGTGTGTACATTAAATAATTAGCAACATTAAGAGTAAATAATAAACCAATGTATAAATCTCATATTGACAGTTATATATTACAGCACAGACAAATGTATTTGAAATGAGCTTTGAGCAGCAGTAATGCACTAGCACTAGGTTTGAATCTGGGGTTGGCAACCAGAGTCTGAGAGACCAAAATTATCCATTCACACTAGTTGGGTAGATGGCACTCTCTACCCACTTCACATCCTGGTGAGCACAGGTATCTGTTAGCCACTGTTGGCTGCCCAGAAGTGATGCAGTGGAAACAGACTGGTTTCACGTGGTTGGCTTCACCTGTACCAGACGACAGTAATCTTAGTGTTATGAGCAATGTATGTGATAGAGTCTTAATGGGGTTCGGCAGTTGGCACTTCTAAACTGGGGGAAATTTGGGATACATTTTTTAAAATATATGAAAATATTTGCAATATGTGAAAATTTCATGATTAATTTTCCAACAGAAATGCTTCAAAATTAAATTCCTTTACACTTCCTTACTTGACTTAAATGTTAAGCAGATTTTCTACTTCTTTATTTTTCCAGATTTCTTTATGTTTGTCCTGCTTACGTTTCTGTTTAACCTCTTTTGAGTGACAAGAGTATAAAAAACACACAACTGAATCAATGTACTGTTTCTTCACCGTTATTCTCATCACTTTGTGCATGTGGTGTGTTTTGTGTTTCTATGTGCCTACACACCTGTGCACGTGTGTTTCTTTTAGCAAAATTTCCGAAGTAGAACTCTGACACCTACTGTACTTAACACACACTCCACTGCTGCCTCCACAAAAAACCCACTTGGCTTACAGTCATCACGTGAAAAAAAAACAGTCGGCGTTTCTCCACTCTTCCTTTTTAATTCATTCCGTCTCTGGCACCCTGGTGTCTGAAATGAAAAAAAGTGTTACAATTCATTGCCATCACAAAGCTTTGAGCGGAAGTGTTGCCATACAGTTAAATTGCATTACTGGCTATGTCAGCAGGAGCTGCATATGTTTTATATGATTTTAGTACGCTTTTCAATATACTGTAAATACATAATGCTGTCTGGTGCCAAGCCATTTGCAAGTGAATGGATTCTCCATACTGCTAGACGCTGGGACACTGTGTAGGTGGAGGCATGCAATTTTTAAAGATTGCACTGAAAACTGTCTGATACCAGATGCAGATCCACACAGAACACAGTGAGAAATAGTCATGCAGAAGTGTATGCTAGTGTTAGTGTGTGTTTTTATTATATAGTAATGTGAAGTTTAAAATTATTAGTTCGAGTTATGTGTGTTTGGGCCTATAACATGTTATATAACATTACAATAAAATTCCACCAGAAACTCACTTGGTTTATGGAGTTTCTTTGGGGAGAGGTTTAAAAATGGATAAAACACCAATTCACTTGTAAATCACATTGTGTACAGCATTTGTTTTTGTTCTGCTATTAGTGTTTTTACAGCTATTTAGACCTAAATTTGTTTCCCATTCATAGCCTAATAACCTGATTTCACAGTGCTTTTCTAGTTATTCTGATAACAATCGTTATGTAATAAAGCTGAAAATGGTAGTAATCCTGTGTGTGTGTGTGTGTGTGTGTGTGTGTGTGTGTGTGTGTGTGTGTGTGTGTGTGTGTGTGTGTGTTCTTCTTCAGTGGGGATAACCAACACAAACTGTGCAGAAATAGATGAGCTTCTGTCTGTAACTTTACATCTACAAGGTGGAGTAACTAGGTTGGAGTGTCTAACACAGTATTTAAAAACTCCATCAGCTCTGCTGTGTCTGATCCACTCATGCCAGTGTAACACACACCACAACACACACAACAACCATGTTGAGTCACTGCAGTGTTGAGAATGAGCCACCACCCACATAAACCTGCTCTATGGTGGTGTTGTGGGGTCCTGACTGTTGAATATCAGGGTAATGGAGGCTAACAAGTAAGCAGAGAAGCAAATGAACTTCAGACTGTAATTATAGAGCTACATCTTGTATGTTAAGAGGAGCTGATAAAATGTACAGTAACTATAGGTTTTACAACATTGCTGTACATTTACACTGAAGTCAAATATGTGATACACAATGTTTACAGAGCTTTTGTCTTTCATTTTCATAATCCACATTTCTGTTTTGATCAGATGTTTCCTTTCTCACTCACACAATCTTCTCATCACTTCTGTTGGTCTGTGTCTCTCCTGTATTGCTTATTATCCCCCCCCCTCTCTCTCTCTCTCTCACACACACACACACACACACACACACACACACACACACACACACACACACACCCTTTCGTCTCATTTTTGGTGCTTGTCTTGGCCAGGCAGACACATGCTGCCTGTCTGGAGCTCTGTGGCGAATGTTTTGTTTTTTTTCCCGTCCCTCTGCTCATTGGCTGCCTCCCTCGTGCAGCTGGTCTGACCCAGTAAACTTTGCAGTGAACCTCAATCTAGGCTCTCTGATTGGCTTCCTTCAGGTCATGGGCTGGTCTACATAGACACACCTTACCCACACCCCCCCGCTTGGCACTGAGGCACATCTCCTGGCTTCTGTGGAGGAACAATCCGGAAAGCTGCCTGGGAAGGAAACTTCAGAGCCTTCAGCAAACAAACAGCGGCACAATCATTGTTATGATTTGTGGGTGAATATTAGATGGCAGGATATCCCCACCACCACAGTTTCTGTCTGTACAAGCCTTGTCTCTCCAATCAGCATCACCTTGCTGTGCTGGCCCGGGAGGGAATATGTGAGCTTTGGATTTTGCTGATCTCCCTGATACCGACAAGGCTTTCCTCCCCTCTTTATGTGCCACGTTTGATTTTATTTACAGCCCCAGACACTTCCAGAAGAGACTGCTCAGAATTTCCCACAGTTTTACATCCCCTCCTTCTTCTCTCACTCTGCCGCTCTCAGTTTTCCCATGGCACTTCCCCACACAGCTGAAAATCTGGGAATATTCATATCCATCCGGAGCAGGGGGTTTCCCACATTGATATCGTTTTCCAGTTTGCTGAGCAGAGACGCAGCTGCATAAATATAATTTGCGAGGACATGAATGTTTTATAGTCAGCACTGGAGCCGGGTCTCACAGTCCCTCAGTCCTTTATATAGTACAAGTTGAAAATTTGGAGGATGTGACTGACTGAATTAGAAACATTCTCAGCATCCAAAGAGGTCTCAACATATGTAGGAATGTCTTCAAGACAGAATTCAGCATTTTCGTGAGGCAAAGTCAGTATTATTAGAAAGCACCCTGCAAAGCGCACTTAGTAGGTCACAATAGGTCATTTGTTTTAATGGTTTACAGTCAACCACAACATTATGACCATCTCCTTGTTCGTTTTTATCAGTTAGACTTCTGTCCATTTTGTTTCTCTGCATAACCTGTTTGCCTTCTTTCAGCCTGTTCTTTAATGATCAGGACCCCACAGGACCCCAACACGATTTTATATGGGTGGCGGTTCATTCTCAGCATTGCAGTGACACTGACATGATGGTGGGGTGTTGCTGTGTGAAGCGCTGGAATTTGCCAATTATCCAACTCTTCCCATATCAGATACGATGCTTCCGACACTAGGAGCATATAGACAAGCACTTGCCTCCTCCAATACATGTGAATCCAGCCACTGCACATTTTTGAATTGACACAATGGCTAACAGATGCCTGTTCAGTTCATGTGACGGGGGGAGAGAGTACCATCTCTTTGCTTGCTCTCTCTGACTCAGCTGCTGATGGCAAGAAGCATGACCTGAGATGCATTAAACCACTGAACATTATCTAGCACAGACATTTATCAGCAGCAGATTTTGCTAATTTTGCTGTCATTCCACTGGAGACATCTTTTTCATCTTGCTTTGATGGTACTATATAGTCCATAGTATTTATACCTGACATGACTTCATTTGTGAAAGTAAGTGAATATGTAAGCTCTTTAGACATCTCTGTCATCTCTAGAAATGCATAGTTTGCTGAACAAGTCATGCCGTCATGTGTACACATTGGTCTACACTTCAAAAGTAGCGTTTGTCTGATCTCTACAGTCTGCAGTGCTCAAACAGTCACTCATACGACTTGATCTGTCTCTGCTGCCAAGAGCTGGAGTGAAATAGCTGCATAGTGCATATGCATAGTTGGTCAGTTTTTTCCATTACTTTCAATGTAAATTGCCCAAAATTCACTTCTTTACTTTTGCTTTGAAGCTAATATATTTCATATTTTTCTGTGAATTAATTTGCCTAAAATATAACAAATGTGCCTTAAGATTCACATTTGACATTTGAATGTTTATTAATTTCATAAATTAATCTTAAATAATTGCTTTATTGATTGTATAAATCTGGATAAGCTGGTTGATGGTTCAATTGGGCTACCAGCATTACTAACCTGACCAAGTTAGTAATGACCAGCATGACCAAAAAAATCAATCTTGTCGATCATTATTGTCAAGGTGATATGGGTGATGAAAGTTACTGGTTGATTCCCGGAACTGGCAGGACATGACTGAAGTGCGAGGCACTTTACTCCCCAACAGCTCACTGGGTAAGGCAACTGAATAAGGCAACCCACCTCTGTGTGTGTGTGTGTGTGTGTGTGTGTGTGTGTGAGTGTGTGTGTGTGTGTGTGTGTGTGTTTCACTGCATGGATGGGTAAAATGCAGGGGACAAATTCCCCTGTGTGCAAGTGGGTTTGTGTAGATGTTTACATTTTCAACCACCACTCCCATAAGAGACCATCTTAGGCACAAACACTGATCTTGTGCTGTATTTTCCAGCAAGGAATACAGACCAAAGTCAGTCACTGAGGTGTTAGGAAATGAAAATCACATTTACATAGATTTCAGACCATTTTACAATTAATTAGCCAAAACAATGAAATTTCCTTCATTGGAGATCCAATGTCTATGTGGCTAATACCACCAGCTCCTAAATCATTACAGTCTAGCCTCAAACTATGTTGAGTAATCTCACATAGAGTTGATTTTGTTGTTTAAAAATATTTTTACAAATACAGTAATATTCCTATTTTTCTTTGCCCATGTACTGTGCCTTTGCTTATGTTCTCCAGTATCGATCAGAAGAGGATGGGTTCCTCTCTTGAGCCTTGGTTCCTCTCAAGGATTCTTCCTCCTAGCCTGAGGGAGTATTTCCTTGGCACTGTTGGCCCACTGGCTTCTCATTTGAGGGTTGGACCCGGATTTCTACAAAGCCGCTTTGTGACAACTCCTGGTTGTAAAAGGCGCTATATAAATACACTTTGGTTGATTGATTGATTGATTGATTGATTAATATCTAAACATAGACCATAGTCAAGCATTAAGATGGCTGCTACTGCGACAGTTTAACTATGCAACAAACATTTGTTCACACTTTCTTCAATAGAGTAAGTTTTTTTAATCATCCTGCCTCGCTTTCATTTAAATGGGAAGAACACTCCAGTAATGGCAAAACACCGTAACAGTCCCCCTCTGACCTGCTGAGCAGTTGGCAGAGGTGTGGTAGGTGTAGCACGGCTACAATGGGAAAGTTTCATGGCTTAGGTAATGGTGTGGGAGGGTGGCGTCTCTAGCACCATGAATCTCAGAGGAGTCTGGAACTTCCTCAGACCACACACATTTACCACCTTACTTATAAAACCTCAGGCACACACTGACTGTTGCAAGGTTTGGAGCCATCTAGCTTTTTAAAATTAATCAAGCATATTTTCTTCAGGTTGCACAACATATTACATTGTAATCAGTTTAGATCTTGTCATGTTTTTAGCAAAAACATATCTGAAGCAACTGACAGAAGTGCTACACTTAGGCTCATGCACCAACCCACACATTTTCTTAACATTTTATCACATTTTCTTCATTTTATTAAAACTGTTGACACATTTCAGTTTGGCTAGCATTATGATCAGAGGATTGCAGATACAAATCCCCGATCATACTGCTTGCCATTGGCAGCCAGAGTCTGAGCTAAACTGGCCATGCATTCTCCTGGTGGGTAGATGGCACTCTGTCCCCACATCACACCCAGTGGTCCCGGGACTTCCCTCAGGGCAAGTTGGCTGCCCAGCAAAGATGCAGTGACAGCAGTTTGAAAAGAGGCGTTATTTGTATTTGAGGAAGCATGTGCTTGTCTTAACCCTTCAAGTGTTGGGAACATCATTCCTAAGTCAGTTGAGTAATTGTCACTAAACAAAGTGATGGAGAACTCATAAAAAAGTAAAATTTTCAGTAAGAAAAAGTGCAAGTGGACAAACAATTTGGCCTGCAGATAGTGTGTACTGTAAATCTTCATGAGCTTGGACTTGTGGGATTAACTAGGGGTGCAATGGTGTGTGTGTGTGTGTGCGTGCGTGCGTGCGTGTGTGCATGTGTGCGTGTGGAAACACTGCTAACATTTATATCTTACTGCTTTGTTCAGGGGTTCTCAACCTTTTGCATGTTTATAGTTTGAACACAACTTCACACAGTTTCATATATTATTTAAATAGCTGTTTTTAGCCCCGTATGGACTACTGTCCTGAGGATGGGCTGGGGGACCTCTAGAGAGTGTTTCATAGCTCGCTGGTGGTCCCCGAACTGAACTAGCAATGTTACACCTCTACTCATGGTTTCTGTCTGTGAGGTGTTTGGTGTGTTCTCCTCAGGTTCATGTGGTTTTCCTATTTCTCTTTCACACCATAAAATATGCCCGTAGATGGATTGTCTACATGTATACTAAACTTATACTAGGTGTAACTGCATGTATGTGTTAACCCATGAAGTGTATTGGTTGGCTTTCATCCAATAGACCCATTGTGTACCTGATCAATTTTAGGCAACCTGATTCAGTTTCATTGAAAGAATGAAAGACTGAATGACTCGAAGAATGAATGTATGAATGAAAGTGCTGGGGAAGATAGCAGGCCTTGTCTCCAGTGTGTGCGAGCCTCAGGATGCCGGTTATGATGCAAAGTGTTTCCTCTTCCCTAGTGAGTGTGTGAGCCTCAGGATGCCGGCTCTGAGGCGAAGTGTTTATACGCTGTAATCACGACATGTGAAATCCAGCGGATTTGTGCCATGTGTGATCTTTAAGCCACTGGATGAAGCCCCTTAGTAATTATCTTCAATCTTTTTCTTTTTTTCACATAAGCAATAGGGGAAGAGATCAGCAGCCCGGCTGTAATTAAGAGAGATGAGACCAAGGTGGGCCGGCTGTGTTTAAAGATCTCACTGAGGCCAGTGAGTGGCCGTCATGTGGTCAGAATTATAAGCATGACGAAGCAGATGAAGGCTTCACTCAGAAACCGAGGCCTAATTCCTGCAGAAGGCTTCCACATTACAGTAACGGTGCCTCATTGAAAGAGAGTTTAGATCAGAAGGTGCAGGGGGGATGAGATGGATCGGAATGGGAGAAAGAGAAAGTTAGAGGAGAGAGAGCCGAACCTGGGTGTGCACAAGTACTGGAAGCATGTACCCCACATATTAGCATTGTGCAAAGTGTATGACTAAATTATGATTTACAGTACCTCAGACCTCACTGAGGTTGTTAAGTCATGTGAAATTATTAGACTTGTGTAAGTGGTTCCTGCTGCTGTAGTTACAGTGTAGCTTCAGATTATCCACTTCAGCTGACTTGAAAAGAACGAGCAGTAATTACACTAATATTTGTATCAAGTATAAGGAAACACAATTTTTTTGTCTGCAAATATTTTCACACTTATATTCCTAGAAGTATTTGGGTAAAAAAGTGATTTATCCAATGATATTTTATGTTGATAAAGTAAACTTTACTGTTTCAAATCTGGCTTGAGCACGTCTGGTCAAAATGACATATTTTGTTGTCTTCTGAAATGGAAAAAAAACACTTTGCTGACTTAGAAAAAACATAGTTTAAACTTTGTAAGCAATAACATCCCTCACACATCCATGGCAACATGTTATATAGTTTACTTTGAAAACAGAAAAATAGAAAACAACAATTGTGTTATTCAGTCAAGTAAGTGCTTCCGCCCCCAGAACTTCTGTTTAACAGAAAAGTGTTCATTTCATCAAATCATGCTATTTTCGTCCTCCATACACATCTTTGCTGTTCGTTGACAAAGTTCAAATTGCTTCATATTTCCAAACCTCCAATGGTTTATCTAGACTGTATTGAGTACAACCCAAATCCCATGCAGATTATGCATAGGTTGTGTATACTTTCGCTTGAAAGAATAACAAAATAGACAATTGTTGTCCAAACTTGCAGTCATATAATTTGGATGGATATCGTGCCCTCCGTAACTGACATGCTTATAAGATATCAAATTCAGTCAGTCAGTCAGAATCTTAGTTGTTTCTTAATAACCCTAACCCTAACCCTGAGTAGGGTCACAGTAAATCCAGAGCCCACCTGGAGTCATCAGGTGCAAGGCAAGAATACCCTCTGAGCATGATCAGTTCACATACAATGTGCATTTTTTGCGTTGCGGGAGATGACCAGAGTACCTTACGGACACAGAGAAAACACACCAAACTCCCAACTGACGGTGAGTGGGCAGCACCACCGTTCCATCTAAGATAAATAAGACTAGATCTTTTATGGACAATATCATTTTAGTTTATTTTAGTTAAAATAAATGCACAAAAACACACACACACACACACACACACACACACACACACACACACACACACACACACACACACACACACACACACACACACACTTTGTTGGCTTTGTGTGTGTTTGTGTGTGTTTCACTGTTTCACTGTTTAGCAGTCAGAGCTGGACGCTGTTCAGCAGGTCAAGGACTAACTGTTGTCATGCTGTCATAAGTGGAGGTTCTGTGTCCTCTGGAGTTTAATGTGGGTCCTGTGCCACATCCATGCCAGTCTTGCCTATGTGTGCCCAAAGCCCTAGAGTGGGGACACTATGGAGGAATGGGCAAAGTATGCTGGCGAGTAAAAGCCAGCTGTGGCCCTCCATGCCTGCTGACCACTGGGCACTGGACAGTATACTGTTACCCCCCTGCAGCTTAGCCATGCTGTCAACTATATAATTACTCCACCACAGGCTCACTGTCAGCTCACTGTCTCACTCTGCCAGTTGAAGGCAGCTGGAGAATCTGCAGCTCTATCCTGCTCCTCCCGTCTGGAATACTCGGGACACATGGACTATTAAAAGGAAGTGCTATGGGATACCTGTTTAGGCCTCTTTTCCTAATGCATGTTGATGCCTAATGAATATGCGTATTAAACTCAGGGGCTTTTTTGTGATCCTGCATTTTTTAACTCAGAAGGTCAAGGTAATCTTTTTCATCTTGCTGTCAAAAACAACATTCTAATGATTTCTCGCTCATAAGTCAATAAAACAGGCAGAACATTTTTTTATTATAAGAGAAAGAAGAGCTATTATGCTTTGAGTGTGATAGAAGGTTATTGTTTGTATAGCCTTGTTGTTTGGAATCTTTTACATTTTTGCCAAATTATGTCATGAAAACTATTTTAACTAAATTAACTATGAATACTACAATAAATGTATGAATACTACAATAAATACTACAGAGCACAATATGAAAATAAATTAATTGCAATGAATAGAATAGTGCATTATATATAGTAATTAACTTCTTTTCATATTGTGCTTTGTAGTATTTTTTGTAGTATTCATAAATTCTTAGTCTAGTTATTTTATATATTAGTCACTTGCTGCAGTGTGGTCACAATAGATTTGCCAAGTGCGTGTTAGGTGGTTATTTGCTATGGTGTTGCTAAGTGGTTGCTGTTGCATTGTAATGGTGTTATTATGTGGTTACTGTGGTATAATGGTTAATATGGTATCCCAAGTGGTTGCACTGATGTTGCTAAGTGGTTGCTAGGGTATTACTAGGTGATTGCTAAGAATTTGCTCTTAGCATCTTAGGTGCTGGCTATGCTGTGTGAAGTGGTTGCTCAGGTGTTTGCATCCCATGTGGTTGTTTGAGTGTTAATAGTGTATTTATATGTTTGTTATATTTGAAAGGTAAACAAAAGTTTGCACCCTTTTCATTTCTATTGTAAAAACAAAATTTGCAAAAAATCAAAAAGCTGTATACAAACCTGAATCTCTGTACCTGGAATGGTATCAACATGTCAGAAATGTAGGATGAGATATGCAGCACATGACGAAGATGACATAAATCAGATAACAGAAAGTAATTGTTAGTCGTGTCAGTTCTAGTGAATAATGGCTTATTACTCAAGCTGTAACACATGTAGAACATTCCAAAATGCAGAAATTGATTGTCCGTATTCCTACATTACATATTATCCAGCATCACACTCAACAGTCGTTATATTTCTCATGTCAGAAAGAAAAAAAAACATAAAAACAAAACAAAACAAAAAAAAAAAACACCTAGACTGCTACGCTTACACTAAGCGGCACACCTTACTGTGGTTCTGGTTTGTCAGGGAGAAACAGCTCCATGGAAATGGGATGGAGATTTTAACAAGCTATATTTGATTTGCTTGTTATCGTGGAAACCAAAACGAACTCCCCCAACACTTTAGGAGAGGGTGGGTGTATGAAAGCACACACACACACACACACACACACACACACACACACACACACACACACACACACACACAGCTTCCTCTGAGAGCTGCAGTGGGCCTGCTGTTGTTTTGCGAGACTTGAGGGTTTTTGGGGAAAATAATGAGCTCATCGCTCTAGCCCCAAGGTACCGCTGGCAATTACCATGATCCATGCTCACTCTCAGTGGGGCCCTTTCTTTCCTCTCAGGTTTTCCGGGACAGAGAGGGGAGACCTGCACTGGGAGCAGACATTTCTTTTCTTCTGACATCTGGATTGGAGGGAGGGAGGGCGAGGCACAAATTCAAAGCAAGGAGTCTGTTGCTAAATATGCCCACTTTATTCATGCAGCGGTAATGAAAATGGCCCCCGTCCAAGAGGCACCAAACACGTCCTTGGAGCTGGAGTTTGGCGGCTTCAACAAATTAACAAAGACTGAGCGTGAACCCAGTAAACAAGCGGAGGGATTAATTGCTTGTACATGCTCCGAAGCCGTGAGCCTCAGTTTGTTTGTGGGTTCATGAGTAGATTTTTGTCAAAAAGTCACTGCACCATTATGGAAAATCCTTGTGGAAGATATAAGGTCTGTCAGAAAGTATAGGCACAATCTTTATTTTGATTAAAGAATGAAAAATAAATTGATTGCAAAATTGCTATTTGCTAATATCTGAAGATCAAGTTCCATAATTCCGTAATTAGTGTGATTGCAGTAGACAATCACACTGTGGTTCTTCATAAATTTTCTTCTTCTTTCTTTCTTTTTTTATTATTATTATTCCACCCATTTTTGATTTCCCTAACTCCGGTTGCAATTTTTGAGTTATCGATTCCATTCCAACTATAAAACGTCCGTACTGAACCTGAATGGATTGTGTGTATACAGGTTTTAAGTAAATGCATTAGGTTTTGTAAAAAATGCCTTTGAACAAAAAAAGTGGCCAAAACTCTCCCATAGGAAAAATCTCCAAGAACATTTGTCCAAAAAAAAATCAAATGTCTCTAAGAATACCAAGTTGTAGATCTTGCTGAGTAGTCATTCTACAAACTTCCCCATTCTAATGAATTACGTAATGTTGAGAAATCCCACACAACAGTGCTCATCTATGTACAGCATGCAATATTTCTGCCCTCTGCTCCTCCAGCTCTGAGTAATGAATAGACTTGATATGAGAGCTTACTGTCTGTGATTGGAGGAGCTTTTAGACAAAACAGCGTTTGTGAAAAGGTTTTGGAACCACACATGTTGGTCAAAAGTTTGTGGACACAACTAATGAGCAAAGGTTTTGGCATTATCTGCTGAGCTGCAATCCCACTTACAGCTTCTGCAGGCACTGCACTGTTTAGTTGATCATTTGATACTCTTTTCCAATCCACGCTCAAAAGCATAGATTTAAAATAATTTGACTAAAAATACTGGAAATTCTAGCGAGTGCAAATATAGCTGAAGGTGGTAAAATGTGTGGGGTATGACATCTCAAAGAGTAATTCCATTCTCAGTATCCGTAGATTGCCCATTCTTTCAGCATGTTTGAAAAATTGGATGGAGGAAGGAGCAGAACAGAACACAGCCAATTAAAGACTTTACTGCCTTGTACACCACTGGAATATGTAAACACTCAGATGATCGCCATCCACAGCTATGTAATATTGTGGAAAACCCCACAATTTCATCATCAATGCAGATCTACGGATGCAGCTGCTACTTCATCTTCAAAAATGCAGGGGTGCCCTAGCCATGTCTAGAACATAAAATTATGATTAATTTCCATAAAATGAGTATAAAACAGTATGCAGCATATGCCACTTAAGGATGAGGAATTGCGATGTTGGGAATTAAAGCTCATTTATATCTCCTTTATATATGAAAATTAATGCTTCTTTTTCAAACAATGGCAACATACTATACATATTTTGTTTTGGCTTGGATGTTACACAAAACATCCACTAGAGGGCAGTTCAGAGTCAAACGTTTCTGACACCTTTAAACATGGTGACAGTGGAGAAGGTTGTGAAAATGCATTACATAAAAGAGGAAAGAAGCTGTGTTGGGAACAGTGGTGGTCGGTGAGACAGTTTAATACTTTGCAACATGAGGATGGAGAATTTTGCCAGAGTTTCTTTATTGTGTCCATATGGCAGTGGTCGCCCCCGCATTGCCAGTGATACTGCTCCATTCTATCTATATCCATAAGCTTTCAAAGAATGTGCAAAAATACAGACGAAATGAAAGCAGAGTACGGAAAAAATCCATACTGTCCGTATCAATATCTGTATTTAACATAGAACCAAAATTCATTTTTTAGGGTTTAAGGTTGAAGGGGTTAAGCATTTTGAAGTGGTCCCTTTGGACCTGTACTTTGTGACTTTGTTGCACCAGTTTATTTATTTATTTTCT
This sequence comes from Acestrorhynchus altus, assembly GCA_034509495.1. NCBI lineage: Eukaryota > Metazoa > Chordata > Actinopteri > Characiformes > Acestrorhynchidae > Acestrorhynchus > Acestrorhynchus altus. Next base: position 16,530,440 of record CM067507.1, on the reverse strand, counting down.
ATTATTTTATTGAGTAATTTAAATTGCAAGCAAGAAAAAAGATGTCTTCAAATCATTGATGGACAGAGTAATTCGGCTCATTTTTTTTTCTACCTGTTATAGTGGGCAGATGCAACTCACTGGTCACCATCTGTCAACTCCTGTTAAGTCCAGTGGTGGACAGTAGCATCGAGTGTTTGCCTCGGGCAATGTTGACTAAATGCAGTCGCACGACATGCTGTCTACACCATCCTCGTGATTGCCACACATGCTTGTGCCTCCTGTTAAGTGAGCCTGACATCATATATAATTGACACTTTTTCATCTCTGGCATGGCTCAAGCCTTTGTTTCCAGTGTTGCTTCCATCTTCATTTCTTGGCACCTTTTTCAGCTCAAATCATGTGAACAACATTTTCCTGTATTTTCACTGTAGATGCTTTGATATGTCTTTTCAGACAACTTTGTGTTCTCCAGCAGGAAAGGTTGGGTTTGGTGCACATCAGGGTCAACTGAACAATTTTTAATGGCACTCAAGCATAAAGGTATTAAATATATTATAGGTTTATTTTTACCTAATGGTGTAGTAACATATTAGCAGTTATACTGTGATATTGTTGTGTTTATATTTACATAGATGACATTGACCTGAGATTCTTGTCAAGAGCCCATTTTTCATTTCCACAAAGCTTTTCATTTCACACTGGATGCAACAAACATGATGCAAAGTTTTTCTCCACAATAACTATGCAATCTACACAGGTCTTTTTTGTCTGTCTTGCTTAACATTTAGAACTCTAGGCCAATTTTTGTGGGACATTTTCTTAGTTTGACATATATTGTTATTTTCAGATCTGAGATTTTAAAAAAGACAATTTAAATAACTATATGAAATCGACAATGTTTTGATAAAAATTTTAATAAACTACACCTACAATCGTTTGATACAATTGTGTTTGTTTTTTTGTTCAGTTTTGTTTTGTTTTTGCTTATAAGGACTAAAAATACTTTACATCTCAGAAATCCTATTGGAAATTGATCGTCCAGTGTGTTTTTGAGCTGAAAATGCCAATTTTGTTCAGTTTTTTTTATTTTAATCATTGTAATGTTCTTGGTCAGTGACATCATATGCCCCGTCCCTTCTTGCTGATCAGTCAGAGTCTGCATGCAGGTTGAGCTGGATTATTTGCTGATATTTCATCACACAATAATGAGAGTGTTAGATAATCTTGTTTGTTCTGTATCATGTTGGTAGTTTACTCTGATCCTGCAATATGAAGCGTAGAATAAAGTAAATGCTGTATTGTTGGAAAGGTAGACTAAATGTGAGCCTCACTGTCACTCATGTGTTTTCATACCCCATTCATTTTTTTCATGCATATCCAGTATGAAATGCTGTTTATTACAGGAGTGAATTGCTGGTACCATGTTGTAGTGTGGTGCAGTGTGGCACATTGCTTGTATGCATGTGGTGTGAAGTAGAGGTAGGTAAATGAAGCATTAGGAGTCTTGCCCAAGGACACTCATTGGTGTAATGTGGTATGTTTACCTGGCTTGGGGTTGAATCTAGGTGTTTAACAAGGCAGTCAAACACCAACCCCATGTAGGTTGTTCACTCTTTTGCTCATTCTCTACCACTTTATGATATCCAACAATCCATTTGCAACTACACTGTACAGTATTGGGGTGCAGTTACAGTCGGCAGCTAATCTGTTTGTCATCTGCCCTTTACCTCATTTATGATTGGTCAGTTTCTGACCAGATAGTCACTCCTAATGAGATTGTAGCTGGGCCATGGACCATTCTCAAGACAACAATGACACTGGAATACTAATGTATTGTGTCGATCCATCCGACTCAGCAGTCTTGCTGGGGTTTTCAATGTGCATCAGTTTCATTAGAAGGCAAAAGGTGGTCAACAACCAAAAACTGACCACTGATGACGGGATAGTTAACTCAGTATATTTCTATAATGAAACTGTATTGGTTCCGTTTGGATTAGTGACTAGTTTCTATATTAGGTTAATACAGTGCTTGTATTCATGTCAGTTATCTGTGTTTTTCAGTTTTTGTCCATCACCATACCCAGTCATGAGTCAGGGTACAGGTCTTGAACTTTGCGTGCATAGCTATTGTCACTCAGTCATGCAGTCTTTCTTACCTTTAAGGATTTCAGGTTGTTTGTCATTGAGATCCCACAGAGAGGTTGGAGCCTGACTTTGGAGTGATAATAAGAAAAAAGAAATGATTTTTATACCAGAGAAGCTGGCAGGTACATGGCACATACACACAGTAATACACACTCCTGCACGTTGATCTCACGGGCAATCCCTTATTAGATTCAATATCAACACTAGAGCAATAAAGAAAAAAGGGTGTTTTTCATTCCTCAGCGAACTTATTAACAAGCTTACTTTATCCTTTAAGGCTCACACTTAATTGCATTTGGAGGAGAATTGGAGCTCAGCTTGAATGCCTAATGAGGAGTTTTGATTAAGACAAAGGGTATGTTTCCTATTACATCTTTTATTTATAGTTCATTTTTGTAATATTAGTCACAAATGGCAAATCCCTCTCATTTTCATACACTTCATATTGGGAGCTCCATCTTCAAGTGTGAAGGACAGATGAACAAATGCACGTGGTCCATCAGCATTGGTTCTAGTTATGGCCGATAGGCTCTGCTGGCATGAGATCCCATCAGCAGTCCTAGCTTGTTAAGATGAGTGATGTCACATGCTGACAAATGTGTGTTTGCCAGCCTCTTGCCTGTTGGGAGAGCAACAATTTATGGCCATTTGTGTGTTTTGTGTTTGCTGGTGATGGGAGAGGACAGAATACCAATGATTAACCCTTAGAAGTCATAGTTATTATTTGTGATAGAGATCTCCTATCCTGTGGAATAAAACAAATCTACTGTGCATAGAATCAACATGTTCAAGGAATCTTGAGCTGCGAATAAGAAAATTCAAGTAGAATTTATGTTATCTTACCACTCATAACTTTAACGCGAATTGTAAGGGTTAATGATGAGTAACTGTGACACTGCCCCATGATTTACCCCATGGATAGTTTCAAAAACGGCCCCTGTTGGCCTGACCGCAGTCTGTGTTCAGGCTCCAGTGGTCAGACACTGGCTGTAAGCTGTGATTCACAAGCTCAGTTTTACCTCCAACCAAGGGGGTCGTACATGTCCGATTACTCAGACTATTCCTGCTTTTTGCACGATGCTGTGATGTAAAGCGTGTGTAGCAGTGTTTCTGATTAAATGCTGGCTCTGAGCACTCTGAGAACTGAGTGTGAGCCGTTTTGCTACTTCTTGTTGTGGCCAATCTTGCGTTCAGCTAATTGCACTGACGTAACCGTTACTCATTCAGTACTAAACTCATTTTGGTGTGTGGAAGTCACAAAGGTGGTTTCTCAACCGCAAAGTAATTGCCCATCAATTAAGGCATAAGTCATGCTGCTGCACTAGTAAGGCCAAAGGAGCCCCGGCCAGTTAAAGAGTGAAGTTTAACAACGTCACAGACACAGAATACATTTACCACCTTGTGCCTGCTCTTAACATACAGTCATTTTGGGTCTATTCATTATCCAAGAGTTCTGGATGATGTATAGCTTAAGCTTAGTACATCCAGAGTCTTAACTAATGGTTGACCTATTAGGAACTGACATGGACAAAATGTAATCCATAAAAATGGACAAAAATAGACATTAATAGTTCAGGTTATGGTTTTCAGCTATGCTACTGTGTCTCTTGGTCTATTAATTAGTTTTAAGTGTGAAGACACAAGTATGCAGTTTTCCTGATGCTCATTGGTGACCATAGGCTTCCATTGCTTGTTAGCTACATTAGCTTTGTATTTCCAATGTAAAACTACTGAATAAAACCTCAGGCCCCAAACTTTAGCTGATGAATTACAGTTGAGGTATGGGGACAGCAGGGTACATTTGATTTTTTTTGTCTATAATTCATTTAATTTGTGGCTTTATATCGGGTGTATCCATTATTTTATGAAAGTTCTACATGATTCATAGCAAGTCTGGTACAGTCCGAGTTTAACTGATGATCCACTTATGCTTTCTCCCCTTAGAAACTGCATTTTTTGGTGCTGGACCTGCATTCATCAAGAGCGGGCAGGCCTCTGTGCAAGCAAAAGTTCTTTGCGAGAAGACCGCTGAGATCCTCAGAAGAAGGAGGAGAAGTCCATTATCAGCAAAAGGGAGCAGAAGAAGCCCCTCCCCCCAAGAGCTTGGCCTCATCCCAACCCCTTCAATTCTATTATTTCTCCTATTTCTACAGGGTGCTGAGCCATGGTGAACTTTCACCCTTGACTTATTTTTAATGGTGACCTTTAACACCCTCTTAACACCACTATCATGACTACCACCACTTTTTTACACTACAAATTTATTCTTATTTTGATTAATTTACTTTTTTGGGGGAAATTATAAGCAATTTATTAACAAAGATAACGGCTGTACAACCTCACTGGAGGTAGTTTGTCAAACCACCACTTCTGCTCAGTGACTGTACTTCCCTGTCTCTGACAGCGATGAGGTGCAGATGGATCAGGTGCAGGGTTTTCTGTATTTGTTTTAACAGGTTTAAGATAAAATCAACCAAAAAAGTTCCAACCAAGAAACAATTCAAATATTCCTGCTTATGGTCAAAACTATAAAGTACAATGTAGCTCATACAAAAGCAGTTTCTCAGATTTGTTTATATAAATCATTGTATACATGTGTTTAGTTCTATCTACTGGTGTTTTCAAATTGCATAGTGTTCCTTTTAACACATCTATAAACAGTAAATTTAGAAGTTTCAGAGTCAGGTTCCAATTATCTGCCAATTACAAGTTTTGTTTATTCCTCAAATCCTTAAACACCCTCCAAAAATCATTTACAAAAAATAACATCTTCTAAAAGGCTATCTACTGAGCTGTGTACATCTCCATTCTTTTTTCTGCCCCAAATCAATTGTTTTTTCTCTTCCTGTCTTTTTTTTTTTCTTTTGTAAATCAATTTCAGCTCCGGGCTAGTTTTCCTTCTAGGCAACGTCTGCTTTGATTCAAGCTCCCACCACAGCTTGGCGGAGGAGCACAGGCAGCCTTGAGTTCTTTAAGGGATTTATAATCCCTCCCCTCCAGTCTGTGCTTACCCGACTCCAGCTTCGACTTTATCTGCCGCCCTCCACGGGACCACTGACAATGTGAAGCTCTGAACTTTGGCTTGATTCAGTGGGAATACTGTTGAAGCACCAGTGCACCTTCCAAAGCAGACACACCTGGAGGGCCTATGTCCTTCAAAGGCCTCGATCAAAAAGAGTACATTATCAAATGATGTCTGATGCATTTAACTTTTCCTCTTGAAGGACAAATTTGGAAATTCAAAGTGAATTAATAAAGGTTTCAGTGAATATCATTTAAAGTGGTTGTTTAAAAAAACAGGACCCATTGTGATTATTTCTTTTGAAATTCCAAACATGTTTTATAGCTGTTCAAATGTGGTGAGTGCACTTCCCAATACAAGCCATATAGAAAAGATATGCACTACATATACATACAAGATTAGATCAGAAGCAGCACATATTCCTATGCAGCACTCATTCATATGCAGCACTCAAGCAGTACATCATCTTTCACCTGGACTACAGACAGAACAGAGCATGATTGTATAAATGGTCAGCAGTATCAGAGACTCTCAATGAGTCTCCCTACTGTAATCCCATGTAAAACAGCACCACCTATTGTCAGATCAGTGTACTGGTTGGTGAGGACACTCACTGTCCTTACAAATGATGATCTTTAATGGTTCTTCAGTAAAGAAAATGGTTGTAGAACCATAAATGGTTGTTAATATATAAATAATAAACCATAATTAAAGGATTTTTTGCAACATGAAAATTGAGACTATAGAGTTCCATATCCATAGGGTTCCATATAGAACAGATTTGACATCATAATAATAGAACCTTTTTTGCTGCCATTTAGTTCCCCTGAAAGATATCCATAAAGAACCATGTTTGTAATAGAGATTAACCTTTGTGGTACATTGCTGTGAGGATTTGATTGCATTCAGTGACCAAAATGTTAATGAGGTCAGGACAGTGGATGATCACCACCTACCTCATCCCCAACTTTGTAACTCATCCAAGTTTCACTGTTCCAAAACTCAATGCTCTGGGCTTTTTACCCCTCCAGCCCATTCCTGTCATTAGGTATATGTTCATCTGCTCCAGAGACTGCTATTCTATTGGCAATACCTTTCCACAGGGACTGGACAAGCTGTGTGTGCACATCTGTGTCACCAATGGGTGGACCTTAAAATAGATGCACTCATTTGAATGGATGTCCACGAACATTTGGACATAAATGTATTTTCAAATGGATCAAAAGATACTTTCATTAAGTACAAAATAATACACCAAATCATAACAGATAGTGAAGCTTTTACACTATTAATGCTTAGAAAATGATATTGATTGGTCAATTTATTTATTTATTTATTTACTTTGGGGAAAATAAGTATTTGATACACTGCCAATTTTGCAAGTTTTCCCACCTACAAAGAACTCAGAGGCCTGTAATGTTTGCCGTAGGTACACTTCAACTGTGAACGGCAGAATATTTAAAATATCCAGAAAATCACATTGTATCACATTGAATTCTGGCCCTCAAAGACCTGTTAGTTTTTCTTTAAGAAGGCCTCCTACTCTGCACTCATTACCTGTATTAATTGGACCTGCTTGACCTTGTTACCTGTATAAAAGGCAACTGTCCACACACTCAATCAATCATACTCCAACCTCTCCACCATTGCCAAGACCATAGCACTGTCAAAGGACACCAGGGACAAAATTGTAGACCTGCACAAGACTGGGATGAGCTACAATGTGATTTTCTGGATTTTATTTTTAGATTCTTCCTCTCACAGTTGAAGTGTACCTATGATATAAATTACAGACCTCTCCATTATTTGTAGGTGAGAAAACTATATATTCATCTACAAGTCACTTACTGCTTATAATATGAGATATTGACTGAGATGTTTATCAAACTCACAGCTAAACTAAATGATGCTCTGATTTTCAGCACATTGCAGTGAAGTAAACAGGCCTGGTTGAGCATCAAAGTGGGTGTGGTGATTTCAGATGGACTGTAATAGTGTTTTATAAACTTGTAAAAAGAGAAACTCCTGAGAAGAACATTTGGAAAAAGCTCTCATTTTGAACCTTAAGGTGTTTCAGCACTTTTTTTTTCCTACACCTGTTTAACTACCTCATAAAGAAGTCCATATGTTGGTAAACTTGAATTTCCCTCCCACTGAATTACATGCTCATGTTAAATCTTTATTAACCCATTAAAACGAGCTACTCAACTGTAATTAGGAATGAACCACAGAAGAGTGTAAAAATGTGATATTCATGGAAACATTTCTAGAGTAGTTTTAGTTTTTATTTATTTGGAAGTAGTTTTTGTGCATTTCCCCCAAACATATTAAAATAAATTCCATAGAATTATTCTTAGTACAATCAAATATTGGGTAATGTTTAAGCCACACCGTTTTTTTCTTCATGTGCTGCTCAGGTTGTTCTTTCCAGTTTATCAGCATGGAAACAGGAGTTTAGGAAGAGACCTCCCTGTCTACATCCACCACAATCACTGCAGGCAGCTCAGGAAAAAACATGTATTAGCATCTGCCTTACAGCGAAAAAGATACTGGTGAGTGTGTGAGTGTGTATTTAGCCCTTTGTGGGAGACCAGATGGGGCATTCCCAGTAAGCAGTGGCCAGAATCTACCAAGAAAGGACAACCAGTGAACCAGAGACCAGATCATGGGAGTCCAAAGCTCACTGATGCTCTTGCATGTCCCACCTCACAACTTACTGGGTTTAATCCTAGGCCAATTTTGTGGGCTATTTTATAGTTTGACACACTTTTATTCACCAAACAAATTTTATAGGAGAGAGTCACACATGCCAGGTATTGTTATTTTCTGGAGATATATCAGAAGATATTCTTATATCAGATGATCTCTTGAAGAATTAAGAAAATTTAATTTACTTTAATTTTGAAATTTGAACACTTTGTGAGCGAAAAAAGTAAGCAAAAGTCCCTGCCTTCTCATTTTCCTCTATTACCCAATCTCTGGGTCAGTGACATCATCAGTCCCTCCTAATCTCACTGATTAGTCAGAGTCTGCATGCAAGGCTCCTTTGGTATTTAAACCAGTATTTAATTCAGTTGGACACTGAATGAATATTACATGTTTTCTGAGCTGGATTACTCACTGATAGGTCATCACACTGTAATAATGGTTAGATTGAGTAAATCTTGTAGTTTGTTATGATTTACTGGTAGATTGTACAAGTACTCTGTTCTGAAAAAAGAAACTCCCCATGAAGTGCAAATATTGGGTTCTTAGAGTGATCTGCAAAAAAACCCCACCTTGGTACCAAATACCTTAAGACACTATGTTTCCTTGGAACTATAATGTTATATCTGCATTCTGAGACTTAAAGTTTTTATACGCAAGAACATGGGAACACCTCAAAGATAGAAACACAGAAATGATATTTGTATTACAAGGACACTAAGTAAATACTGTAAACTTACATATCTGACTTGTATGATTACTGTGTATTATTATACATTACATATCAGTAACACATACATAACACACATATACACATTTTCAAAATATGTAAATGCACAAGCTGGCAGCCTACATCCTGACCTTTCCCTTTCAGCATCTTTAAGATATCAGTTACTCATTTCTCTGTCTGTTCGTCTCCGACTGCCACCTTCTGACAGACACCGTGTTCCCAGCTGGCTGACTGGCAGCTTATTGACTGTATTTTGTCCAGCTGAGTCCATCCATCTGCCCATACTTCAGAATCTGTACAGCTCCAAGACGAGCAGCTAAGCAAGCAAATCTGCATGTTTCAACCTAGGAAATGATACAGGACCATTACAAGCATGTCCACACTGGAACAATCCCATCCTCCAACTGGGTCTATTGTCTCTACAAATGTAGTGGTATTTCTAATAAATTGTTTGGCTGGAGGTTAAATAAATAAATCAGTAAGTAAGTAAGTAAGTAAGTAAGTAAGTAAGTAAGTAAGTACATAAGTATGTAAGTAAGGGTGGATGTACATACATAGCCCTGTCATCCTTTTGTTCGTTCTACCACAAAGCAGAAGACACCTGAACTCCAGCCCAAAAAGTCTCCGTCCAAATCATCCCAAAACATGGCAGCAAAGTAGCACATAAAAAATTACTTGTGAAACTTATAGATCTGTAGAACTTCGCACTACATCTAACATCTACCATTATAGGATGTAAAGATTGTTAGGCTATGTGTTTATATTTGATTCATTCTTTGTCTACAATAAAATGTTCAACCAAACAGTTAGAAGGTGGCCAAACATAAAGCATTATGGATACTGTCACCATAAAGTCAGAGGAACCAAGATAATTACTGGCTGACATCTACCTTCATTTCATGAATGGATAAAGATATACACTTCAGAGTCTGCATACAGGTATGCATTAAAATCATTGAAGTGCAGAACACTGATCAACATATGAGGCTCAAAGTAACACTCATTTTTGAATTCCATGTATTGGAAATAGGAAAATTGACAAATTGATTATATGAATCAGATTGTCTTGGCTAGATGACTGGGTCAGAGCATTGGTTTTCAGAACAGGCCTTATTGGGTATTCCAACCAAGAAAGGACAACCAGTAAACCAGAGACCAGGATCATGGGACCACAAGGCTCACTGATGCTCTTGCAGGCCCCACCTCTCAACACACTGGATTTAAAGGATCTGCTGATAGTATCTTGGTGGCACATACCACAGAACACAACATACACTTAAAATGTTCTATCTACATTTGGAGCAGTTTAAAAAAAACAGCCTTATTTTCTTTATTGTGACTTATAATGTTACAGAATAAGAATATGTAAAAGAAATTGATAAAAATGTCAGTAAGAACCTTATAGCTCTAAGGGAAAGATTAGAGTCCAGGGCTTGACAGGTCAGGGCTGTTTTGGTGGCACTATGGGAGGCAATACACAAGACCGCGAAGGTGGTTTAATTAATGATATCAGAATAAATTTCCAAACAATATTGTAGCAGCATGGTGGCATCACAGGTAATGTGCATGTTGCACAGCTCCAGGAGTTCCTCTGTGAGGAGGTTTGTGTGCAGGTTTCCTCTGGGTACTACAGCTTTCTCTGATGGACTGGCTTCCTGTCCAGATGGTATTTATGACTTGCACCCAGTGATTCCAGGTAGGCTCTGGATCCACTGTAACCCTATTCAGGATGAGATACTGAGATTATTGTTGGCAATACAGTTGCCTTGTATGGAATCAAGATAGACAAAACGTTCCATACTTTTAATGTAATGACAACAGCTGTATGCAGCTGTACCTAATGGCATTAATGTACATCAGGCCATATAGGTTTTGGCATGATCAAAACAGTTTGCTCAAATAGGAAGTTTATTTAATTCATGTAAGCACAGTTTGAAGGGTAGACATATACACTGCACTTGTGCATATATGGATATTTAAGTTAAGACTAACTTTAAGAAACAGCATGTCTTATGTGTGGCAAATAAAGGCTCTGATTTTTCTTTTTTTTCTTTTTTTTTCTTTGATTTGGCAGTTTCTGTGCTAGCACTAAGTGTAGCGAGAGGAAGCCTGACACACCAAAGAAAACATGTAGATACCTAAGTTGTGTGTACAGTGCTTCATTTGAAGCTGCGCTCAGATTAACAGTGCTGCTCCAGGTGTTTATGGGTGGATGCCTGGCTGCTCGCTCGTTAAAAACCGATGGCATATTTATTTTACATGGTCAAAGGAAGGATGGAATTAGATGCTTTTACCCAAATGGGTTCAGAACTTTTTTTTTTACTTGAGCTCACATTTGTTTTCTATTTAGACAAGACTGCAACTATTGATCTTTATGGTCTATTTGAAATACACAAGGGAAAAATGAATGATGAATAACAGTGTCAGTGATGGCTGATTCATAAAACAAGCCCCACTATACATCAGAGACACAGTACTGAAGGCCCCGTGCTATGAACTTGTAGGTTTATCCTACAGGTATGCAGTGGTTAAAAATGATGGGCTACAGTTGTGCACCTATAGAGTAAACCTATAAACAAGGTGATCAGGTCAAAAAGTGATCAGTGACTGAAAGTATGAAAGTTTGTGATGTGTCTGTCGTTAGCGCTGTAACAGCCACAGCCTTACTGCCAAGCAAGCTATGCTGAGGCTTAATCTTCTCAAAGGTCAATAGGGGTCACAAGGCAGACTCTGAAAGTGAAGGAAAAAAAGAAACTGAAAACAGAGGCTGACTGTAAGAGCTCCGGCACGTCTACATTCCCATTTCATTGCACCACATCTGGCAAAACACAGAAGCATGTACCTATGTGTTTATTTTAACAGGAGGAGAATTTTAACAGGAATTTGCTTCACTAAGCCTCAGCGGGAGTATCTGGGGAAACGCTGTCAGCCTGTGTGATGTGTTACGATGTGCATAATCTTTACAGGTGGTGTCGGGGTATGGGGAGATGCTTGATGTTTCTCGTCAGATGGACATATGTGACATCAAAGAGACACATTTGTACTATTTATAATCCAACCAGGAAGGATGTGGTTTTATGATCCCTTTTTTTTTTGCTGCAGCATGAAACTTTCTGCTCTCACCATTATATCAGTGTATTTTATTCAGTCACTGTATTCACACCATTTCTTGCTGTTAAGGTGTTTTATGAAAAAAAAAAGATTAAGTAACAAAATACAACACACTAGTTCAAATAACTAAAGAGAACAGTGATTTATCAGTTTATCCATGCTTTATCATAGTTCAGTAACCCTGAAGTTAATATCAGATCAGCACAGTGATTTATCAGTTTACTCATTCTTTAGCAGTACAATCACTGACATGTTCTGAACAAAAAAAAATAGTTTCATCATTTCAATGTCAGTGAATGGAGGGGAATAAAGTATTGGTGTGGACAATTTACTGGATATTGGTGGGGACACATCAATCCAAATAGCTTTACAATCTGACATTTCCTTCTTGGTGCGACAATTTGTTTTGACAATAAGTGTATTACCAATAGATTTAGTGGATTTAGACGACTACTCTTAGTTAATGAACTGGCTAACAAAACAATTTATAACTCGTAAAATACTCTTGTTGTGACATACTATTATCTATAATAAGGGACAAACCAAGTATCTATGTATGCAATTTTTTTAAAGACAACAAAATAAAGATATAACTTTTCATTGTCTGTTCCTATCATTTGCATTGGAGAATACATGTTTTAACAGATCTGTGCAGATCTTTAGTTAGGGTTAGGGCAGTGTAAAATATGTAAAGTCACTGTGTATAATGAATGTGTGGTACATAGTAATAATCACAAAGAAGCACTGGACTATCACAGCAGGCTACAAAAGAGTCTAGTCTTAATGTGCTTGCTGGACTTCCTTCATTAGATCACAGATTCATAGTGTGGCTGGAGTGTGTGTTTCCATTAGCATTTATATGTGTTCCTCTGAATATGTGCTAGTGTGTGAAGGTGAACCTGGATGTGGGAATACAGACATATTTATACTCTGTGTGTGTGTGTGTGTGTGTGTGTGTGTGTGTGTGTGTGTGTGTGTGTGTGTGTGTGTGTGTGTGTGTGCGTGTGTGTGTGTGTGGTGGGTGGCCCACACTGGCAGCAGCTGGCAGTAACTCTCTGAACTCCCTCATTAATAAATGATCACAGACTACCATCTGGAGAGAGCTCTGGCCCTGTATATAAGTGTGCGCGTGTGTGGAGTCAGGGTGGCGGGAAAGAGAGTCAGCTTCATCAACCCCTGGACTTACAGAGAGAGAGAGAGAGAGAGAGAGAGAGAGAGAGAGAGAGAGAGAGAGAGAGAGAGAGCGAGCATTATCATAATGCCTGCTTTTTATCTCTCTAAGACTCTGTCTGTCTCTGTCTCACACACTTTCTCCCTCTGTGGTTTTCCTAATGACTGCTCCAGCACTTCTGCATTCTCCCTAAATGCCCTTCTCTGAACTTCTCTAGCTTTCTCTTGAACTCTTTCCCTGTGTTCCTCATGTGTGATTGTGCCATAAAACAAAGCATGTGGTGGCTTCTCCACAGTGCACCAGAAGCCTGGTTTACACTGAACCCTGCTTTACAGTGAGGTCGACTTTACACCGAGGCCTTTCTTTCTAAACACTAAAACAGGAATCACACAGGGACTCATTTGCAGGCCTTTCTCCTACAGTCATTTTCAAGGTAATGACCTGTGCTTAAAACACAATAGTGCAGGTAATGGTAGTGTGTGAATGTGTACAATTCACCACTGCCTTGTAAGAACTGCTGTGGTTTATGAGTTCCCACTGTTGATGTTCCTGTCAAAGAAGCATTTATTGGGATTGAATTTTTTCAGGCCTGGTGTATGTGAAAGACTTACACCAGGCCTAGTGTATGTGAGAGAGTTGTCTGAGAGCACACAGTGGAGACTGCATCATTGGCATTGGATGACAAAAAAAAAACAAACAAAACATTTTATTTATCACATATTTATCAAATTTGCTCACGGTGTATTGGTGTGTGTATATTGTATTGCATTTCTTATTTATTAATAAATTACTGGAGAATAATAGTGTGTTTTTAAACAGGCCATCTGATTCTGAAAGACTGACCAGTCGGAAAAGACACTGAAGTAGTATTCCTACCTGTTTGAAGCTCATCCTGTGTTTCCCCATTTATTTGCTTGCTGACACAGAAGATAAGCTAAACCTGACATTACGTTACTGGCAAACAGTCAGCAGGGTGCAGACCATGTCAAGCTAGTGGACCAATATATGTTTGCTAGATGGGTCTGTGGAAATGGGGTGATTTAGCTATTGATCAGACGCTCTAACATAGCAAAACATCAAGCAAGTTCAACAAAAAACATTATTGCTCAGAAGCCATTTATCTCGTTTAGCTCATGCCAATGAGAAACACCACTGCAACGTTTGCAGAACATCTGGAAAGTATTTACAGAGCTTTACTTTTTGCATTTTTTATGATACAGGCTTATTCCTAAATTGAATTAATTTGTCCCTCAAAATTCTACACACAGTACCTCATGAAGACAAAGTGAGAAAAGTTTGTTTGAAATCTTTGCAAATGTCTTGCAAAATAAAAACCCAAAAATGTAACATACACACGTATTCACAGTAACACTCAAAATTGAGCTCAGGTGCATATTGTTTCCATTGATCATCCTTCAGATGTTTCTACAGCTTGATTGGAGCCTGTGATAAACTCAGGAATGGGAACACCTATAATAAATTCCGTTGATTGGACTGGATTTGGAAACGCACATGTTATATAAGGTCCTATACTGTTTATATAATGTCCCATACTAGAGAGTGCATGTCAGAGTAAATACCAAGCCATGAAGTCTAAGGAATTGTCATAGACCTCTGGGACACTATTGTATTGATGTGGTGAAGGGTATAGAAATGTTTCTGCTGCATTGAAGGTCCCAATGAGCACAGTGGCCTCCATCATCAGTAAATGGAAGAAGTTTGGAACCGCCAAGACTCTTCATAGAGCTGGCAACCTGGGCCAAACTGAGTGATCATGGTAGGAGGGCCTTAGTCAGGGAGGTGATCAAGAACCAAATGGTAAATCTGACAGAGCTCTAACATTGCTCTGTGGAGAGAGGAGAACCGTACGGATGGACAACCATTTCTGTAGCACTCCACCAATCAGGCATGAGAGGGAGAGTGGCCAAATGGAAGCCAATCCTCAATAGAAAGCACATGACACCCCATCTGGAGTTTGCCAAAAGGCACCTAAAGGACTCTCAGACCATGAGAAACAAAAAGATTGAACTTTTTGGACTGAATGCCAAGAATCATATCTGGAGGAAATCGGGCACCGCTCATCAATACCATTCCTACTGTGAAGCATGGTGTTGGCAGCATCATGCTGTGGGGATGTTTTTCTGCAACTGGGAGACTAGTCAGGGTTGAGGGAAAGATGACTGCAGTGATATACAGAGATATCCTTAATTATAACCTGCTCCAGAGTGCTCTGGACCTCAGACTTGGATATAGGTTTATCTTCCAACAGGACAACGACCCTAAGAACACAGCCAACATAACAAAGGAGTGGCTTTGGGCCAACTCTGTGAATGTTCTTGAGTGGCCGAGCCAGAGCCCACACTTGAACCCAACTGAACCTCTCTGGAGTTATCTAAAAATGGCTGTGCATCAATGGTCCCCATCAAACTGATGGAGCTTGATTGATTCTGCTATAGGAGGAACATCCCAAAGACAGGTGTACCAAGCTTGTAGCATCATACACAAAAAGACGTGAAACTGTAATTGCTATGAAATGCTGTGAATACTTATGTTATACTTTTGTGATTTATTTATTTTTTAATTCTTTACTTTGTAATTTTGGGGTATTGTGTACAGAATTTTAATGGGAAAATGAATTGAATTCATTTGAAATAAGGCTGTAACAAAATGTGCAAAAGAGTGGTGCCTTCATTTTTTAATACACTTGACTTCAAAAGAAAAATGAATGAGAATGTGTCATACTTTTATCCGTGTAATGTATAAACAGTGGAAGGAACAATAGACATTCAGTTTAGAATCAGCTGACAAAAGCCGTTAATCTTAAATCCACAAAACAACTGTCACACTGCTGGAGACCTCTACCAAGCTCCATTTACATAAACTCTAGACCTAATATCAAGTATCATATTAATATTTCTAACTGGAGAGTTTCAGGTCATCCTGCTGATGCAACAATCCTTGACCAGTGTGTAGCCAGAGCTCATGCTGCCTGATTAAAATGAAAATGTGTGAGGGACCAGTAAGGCACAGGGGTACTGCTGCACTGCCTTGTCCTTGGATAAGAGGAGAAAATCAGCATAGGTCAAAGCAGGTTTATTTCAGTCAGAGAGAAAGAATGAGAGAGAGAGTTCACACAGGGGGCGATCGAGGACAAAAATGAAATGCAGGCCTCCACCAAGAGCTTCTTTTGAGCAAAACAATCACAGGGGCTCGACCCCATACAACCCTGATGAAAAATTCATGTGCTACGTTGAAAGGGGAAAAAGAGAGAGGGGGAGAATTCTCCAGCACATTTTGAAATGATACTTACTCACGGCTAAATATGCCAACTGTTGCATTGCATAATAAGGTTCACATACTTTCCTCTCTGTCCTTCCTTTAATAACATGAACTGAAGATTTTTTAATTGCATGAAATCAGTGTATCAAGAATGTGTGAACAGTAACTAGTTCCAGTACAGGTAGACTACAATTGGTTTTAGATACTTGCAAAGTTTGTAACCACTGGTGTGGCTCTTGAAATCGCACAGATGTAACCTGATCATTCTGTAAGCACACGGGCAGTGATGTGTATTGTGTATTGTGTTGTGTATTTCAACTTAACATTACTTAGTGTGTTAATTGTCCTTCACAACAGGACTGTTAAGTCACTGGCATTGAAAAGTGCAATACTATACTATACTATACTATACTATACTATACTATACTATACTATACTATACTGTACTTTACTATACTATTCTATACTATACTATACTGTACTATACTGTACTATACTATACTTTACTATACTGTACTATACTATACTATACTATACTATACTATACTATACTATACTATACTATACATTTTCTTCTGCAACTGTATTCCCTACTTTGGAAGTTTGCGAGGTAGAGTTTATCATTCTTTGCCCCTTTGTCAATGCTTAATTTATAACCACAGATTTACCTCTGACTGTAAAGTTTTGGAAAACAGAAGATGAGTGTTTCTAATAAAGTGGGCGATGAGGGTTTAAGCGTGTACAAGGACAGCTCCAAGGTGAAAAAGGACTCTCTCTAACTTTTCCCCCTCTCTCTTTCTTTTATTCTCTTCCTCTCTTTTTCTCGGTCACTCTCTACATAACAATGAGAGCATTGTGAGTATGTGCTATGGTGTTGAAAGCTTAGAAAATGGATTTTCAAGTTCAGGTTATTACTCTCCTTTAAGCTTATTCTTAATCATGCAGCAATCCTGCAGCTGTCAGGGATTGGGAGCGCACTGGATCGATCCATGCAGAATTTGAGCTTTTTTTAATCTCCAGGACTGTAGCCCCCTAGCTTAAACCTGCCGGTTTGCCCTGCCAGAACATGCCGAAATACAAAGTAGGTGTGTATGTGAGAGTGTTTTTAGCCCTTTGTGGGAATCATGGGTTCAGTTGAGGGGAAACATAAGAGGATGGCATCCACCTAATCAAAGGAAATGACAAAAACACCTTATTTGTAAAATTACATCTCAGTTGTCAGCTTTTGATAGTTACCTTTGATGTATTAAATATACCAAAGGCTATAATAAACCAATACAGCCTGTGTAAGATTGTCACAAACATTGTCCTCAATAAAGTTTGGAACAAAAGCATTTCCTTATTTCTTTAAGAGACTGGTAGGCCAAGGAGAACAATTGATGGCAGAAGAATTCTCACCTTAATGAAGAAAAATTCTCAAACACTCTGTCCAACCGATACAAAACACTATTTAGGAGGCAAGTGTTTTCATTGACTGTTGTCCTCAAAAGGTCAAGTTGCAGTTTGCTGAAAAATACTTAAAGAAAACCTTTCATATTAATACTTACATGTTTTATAAAAATGTTTATTGATACATGACACTAAGATTACACAATATTTTTTTCAGCATGAAAAACAATGCATGTAGGCTAAGACCCAAAGCATACCACGTCATCAGTAAAACATGGTGGTGGGGGTGTTGGCCTGTATGGCTGCCACAGGCATTAGCTCATTCATCCTTATTAATCTAATTGCTTAAGGCAGTAGCAAAATGAATTTGGAGTTGTCTAGAAATATATGTTGAAGTGAAGTTCAGGCCAAGTCAGTCACCCTACCTGAATACCACTGAGCATGCCTTTCAATAACTAAAAAAAACACCAAAAAAACAAAACAAACAAACTTAAAATAAGTGGGCACAGCAGTACAAGACTGGCAGAGCATCAAAGAAGATACTCATCACCTGGTGATGATGTCAGTGAGTCACATATTTCAAACAGTCATGCTTGCAAAAGGTAAGTAATAAAGTACTAAAGTACTGAAGTACTAAAGTAATAAAGTACTGACTAATTTGTTGTATATACATCTGTTGTGTCCCAAACATCATAATGCCAAAAAATGGGAGAGGTTATGTAAATGTGCTAATAGACCCACAAAGGAATTTTCATCTGCATTTAATCCATCCACACACACATTGATATACACACACTAGTGAATTCACACAATAGGGGGCAGTGAATACACATGCCCAGGGCAGTGGGCAGCCCTGTCAACGATGCTGTTATGCTTTCAACGATGCTATCAACGGGCACTTCATTCATGTCCTGCCAGTTTAGGGATTCAAACTGGCAACCTTCCAGTCACAAAGCTGGTTCCCTAACCACCAGGACATGGTTGCCTGTATGTATAAAACCTAAATAAAAATTATATTTACATGGCAAAACAAATATACCATTTATTAAAGTCTGAAAATATGCATTTTAACCAAATGTGCTTGATTATATAATATAGAAAAGTGACCATTAAAATGTCTGTAATTCTGTTTAATTTGATGAAGTGCAGCAGAACATTGTGAATATGTCACTCCACTAAGTCTGGGAGAGCATTTGAATTTGAGAAACTGCTGCTACTGATGTATTCTGTTAGTGTGTCCAAATTTTGTAATAAATATTGTGTATCATGAAAATGTCTTTAAAGTATATATATAATATAAAGTATATCAGTATATATATATTTTACACCTTTACTCAAGACCCCACAGGACCACAACAGAGCAGGAATTATTTGGGTGGTGGGTCATTGTCAGCACTGCAGTGACACTGATATTGTGCTGGTGTGTTAATGGGTGTTGCACTGGTATGAGTGGATCCTAAATATTGAGGAAAAGGCTGGAAGGAGGCCAACAAAATATACAGAGAACGAGATGGACTACAGAATTTAATTGAAGAACTACCAAGCTTTTCAATGATAAGTGGATCTCATGAAATGGAGGAGATTAAACATTAACTAACATAGGCTAGAAAGAATCACCTTGTGTGGGTAGTGTTAAAAAAAGTGAGGAGTTGTGTTCTGTTTATTCCCCTCTCTCTTTTGTTAGGCGGTGCAATGGAACTATGAGGGATTTCCAAAGAAAGAATAATTCAATAAAAGTGTTTTTTCAGCTCCATTGTGCCTGAAATATGACAACATTGAGAATCACACCCACTAAAATTGCAGTGCCATATTATTGGTGTCCAGTTAGTGCCTGTTCTTCACTTTGTTTATTTAATGAATGTAACTGTCATGCTTAAAACCCTAGCAATGTCTCTGTGTCTGATACATGCATACTAACAGCAAAAAACACTACCATAACAGTACCTGTGTTGTGAATGGTCCATCACCCAAATAATATCTGACCAGTAGGTCTTGTCATCAGAAACTGAGTAGAGATTAACTGGAGCGACAAATTTAACAGTTATTTCTCAGGTAAATGACAACAGATGTGGTCTGATTAGATGCTGGATCTTGGCACAACACTGCCATAAAAGGCTTAAAGAGGCTACCTTTGGGTTGTATACCTCTTGGTAACAGATCACTGACTGGTAAACATGCCTCTACGATGCACTCAAAGACTTTTTGATTGGGGCACATTATAGGACTGAGAGAAACAGGATGAATTACCCATCATGTTTGGGATCCAGAATTTGCTGTGGAGCAACCCAGTGCCCCCAACCGCTGGTGTTGATCTGATATACAACAGTCGGTCACCCCTATTAGTGATAAGAGGGACACGACCAACACAGCGATATGTGTAGGACATCCTATGGCTATGTGCTATCATAGCATAGTTTGCCAAATGGCAAAGAGGTGGCCCAACAGGGTACTAGGATAGGCTAGGGTAGAACTTTATTGATCCCTTGGGAGGGTTCCCTCAGGGAAATTAAGATCCTCCTTTCAATTGTACAGTTTTACCCAGCACCTTGTACTTATGTTCTAAGGATGTAATCACTTGCATATATCATCACATTCACATATATAAAGTTTTGTTTGATTCCTACTACTCTTTCTTGGTGTATTACTTTTTAATTCATGAGAATAGGTGGTGACTGCATGTTATATAACTGGACATGAGAAAGTGTTTTACCACAAATAAAAGACACACATATTCCACTTTTACCAGTTGCCGAGGTAGACAATATGTTCAAAATGTTACAAAAAAATCCTGCAAAAACCTCATAATATCTTCAAAAAGGCAACTTTACAGGAGAAGAAAAAACATTTATTAACTTTGTTTCATTAAGAGTTCATTTCTACTGGTCCATTCCTCATGAAAATCTTAACACAATGTAAAGACCAACTGCCAGATTCACATTCACATGTTAGAAAGTGAAAAATGGAAGATACAAGATTTTAGGACAGCAATGATGTTCTAAACAAAATGTTTTCTGCTACATGTTATTTTTTATAAGGCTAAAGCACCGTCCATTTGTAAGTTGGCCCCCATGTGTGATGTAGGACCACTTCTCTCTACAGCATCTGCTGTCTTCCTAGGCTTTGGGAGAAGCTGTCATCGCTAATCTGCTCGGCCGGCCCACAGCTCCATGCAATAACCTCTAACGCCACTAATTAATCCTTCCCTGACAGTGAGGCCACTAGCGCATGCAAACCATTAACTGCATAATCACAATGCTAATGGTCCTAGAGACAATCATTACTGCAATCATCACTCCAATGTTATCACACTTCCTACATATTAGAGGTGAATTGTGCTTAAAGCATCTCACAGTTTGAAGTCTCTTGCTGTCGTGGAAGAACAGAGCAATCTGTATTTGCTGAACGCATGTGTTACAGGAAATTAGCATAGTTTCTATTCTAAAGTAAACAGTTTTACTTTCACAGTAGTCAAAATAGGTCATGTTTCAACATCACATGAATAGCAGATCATTCTTTAAGGTAATACATTTCGACTCAGCCACTTCAGAGTGCAACTGGAATTTGACAGCAAGAAAGATCTTATGGAACAGTTTTACTTTTCACTTGTTCCTACCAAATGTGAAGGTTAAAAATAGTATTATAACTGCTCTTATTCCACCTATTTCCCTGTTATTTTCTTCCTCTCGCTCTGGATTCCTGCTTGTCAGTCTCTGTGATAATTTAATGAATTGCTGTCTTGTGAAGTTAATGCTTGATTTCACATTCCAGGGGTGTAGTCAGAACTACTAGGAGGGTTCTGTCTTCCCCATCCCCCAACAGACCTCTTAATTACAGCACAGGTTACCTAACATAGCATTTACCCTGATGCTATTATTACATTATTAAAATATCCTTCTCAGTCTAATCATTACAAATGATTGAAAAGTCTTGCATTTTAGCTCAAAAACCCAACAATCAAATTCGAACAGGATTTCTGGGATGTAAAGTGTTTTTAGTCACCTTTAATTTCAAATGAAGGCAAACTGGCGCATCCTCTGGAATGTCTTCTATAAAGGTTGTTTAACATTTGGTGAATAAACTGTTTCAAATTCTGAAAATATTCCACAAAATTGTAGAGTTCTAAAGGTTAAAAAAACCTGAGACTTCAAAATGACTGCTACAGTATTTATTTATGCATATTTTACATTTTTATAACATTTTCCAACATGCATATCTGGCTACTGGCAGATGTCAGTATCAGAAACTACAGAAGTCTAAATGAGTTTCCTTGATGCCATTGAAGGTAAGCATGTTATGGGTTAGATAGCCAGTTTGCATTATCTATTAGTCTAAAAGCTTCCATTACTGGACAGATCCATTAGATTCAGCCAATGTAAAACTAAGTCATGGTGTCTCGACTACATCTGAAGAAAGAGGAGGGATTGTTATTGTGCAACTTTGATTCTTTGCAGAAATATTTATTTAATAGAGATCTCACTGACTTGCTCAGCAGTGGCCTTGTTTTATGCCTGTCGGTGGACAAGACTGCCTCAAAGAGACTGTTGGACGACGGTTACCTGACAAGTGATAAAACTAACTGTGAAACATCAGAAAGAGTGTAGCGCTGTTGTCAATGGATGAAGGCTTTTTTTTTGTTTACTTTCTTTCCATCAGTAGCTCTCACAGTCATTTTTGAGTGTGGTGTCTGAGCCTCGTTCTTCAGCACATGCACAATATCAAACAGTCCACTGGGAACTTCTCACCTTGACAGCATTTGAGTGACAAAAGCAGCACTTTCCTTGTTGAATCTGCAGCAGGCCACCCGCTGAGCGAGAGACATAGAGATGATCTGACTGACAGCATAGAGAAGCATCCCCATCTAACCTTTCTTTTACTCCTGACAACGTCCTTAATGATGAAGAGGACGTTTAAGGTTAGTTTAACCATGATAAAGAAAGTTAGACTCAACTTTCAAAGCATGTTGTTAACAAGGACAATGTAAAGTGAGCTCTGCTGGGTTATGAAAGGAAAATGGGCCTGAAAATAAATGCACAACTATGAAAAAATTTCAATTATCTCCATCAGCCACATAAGCCATATTAAAAAAGGTGAATATCAAAATAGTTTTTTTTTTTCACATTTGCATGCAAATGTGGGGTAAGCTGTCAAAAAGTGCTATAATCAGGAATGATTAGCATAAGCATGTGACTCCTAAAATAAGGCAATTCTTAGCCTCGCCCCAGGCTCATTCAAAGAAACTAATCCTTAATTGTGTACGTGTCTGGCATATTCATGCTAATACAGAGCAGGTCCAGCCTGGTGGGGCATGAAAAAAGCTCTAACGAGCTTGACGCTTTTCCACCTTCCCTGCTTTAAATTTTTTTTGCCCTGTTTAATGGAATTACGATCAAAGCCTCACAATCGTGTATTGTGCGTTCCGACGTCAGTCAGTCGTTTCTGGGTTGAATTTGATCTTCTCAAGGCTTAAAGGACTAAAAAGTATGCAGACTGCGCCTGAGGATAAGTTAAAGGGATGAGAACAAAATACATACAACCAGCAAATGGGGCAGCAAAATGTGTTTTCCTTTTTCCTTATTTGCCAGATTTATCTTTTTGTTTACAGCTTTCAAGTGCCTTGAAGCGTGGCATTTCGTGTTTCAGCAGAATCTGATCTTTGGCTTTGACTGTAAGGTCAGGAGCTGGATAAGAATAGCATAAAGAAGTACAAGCAGGTACGTTGTTAAGTGACTACAGGGACTCTAACAGTAGGGTAGTTCATGAATTTGTATTAAAATGTTCAAAATGTTACATGTTCAATTCAAATTGCCCATTTTGGACTAGTATATTCATTTGTCTTATCTGCTTCTTTTTAGTTGTTGTAAGTTCAGGGACTACCCAGAATCATTGGGCCCAAGGCAGGAATACCCTCTAGAAAGGACACCAGTCCATTGCAAGGAACCACACATTCATTTACTCTCCAGGCAATTAAGCAAAACCATACATCTTCAAAATAGCACATTATAGGAGAAGGAAAATATGTAACTTTTCAATAAAAATAAAAAATATTAAATAAATCTATTCCAAGTAATTTTGGAGCATTTTTACTGGACTATTCACTATGAAATTTAGACACAGTTTACATTAACTGCCAGATTCACATAAAAAAAGTAAAGAAAAACAAAGTTGTAGTGCAAAAGTGACAATATGGCTGTGGCCACAATGGCCACAACTTTTTCCCTCATTAATATTAGGCTATATTGGTATACTATAGGGAACTGTTTTAGCTGCTAAGCACTATAGAAACTGATTTAATTGCACACTTCCTCGTCAGTAATGTCATCACCAGTTGCATAAACAAACATGCACGTCTGACCCGTATTTTAAAACACACACACACACACACACACACACACACACACACACACACACACACACACACATTCTGAATTAAAGTTAGTGAAGCTGTGCTGTTCAATATTCTTTGATTATGTTGCTTACAAACAGAAGCCTCCCATCAATGAACATTACGGAAAAGCATCTGAACTTCACAGCATCCAGTGGTTTGTAACTACCACTGGTTCAGCAGCTAGCTATATGAATAAATATTGTCAGCTCTATTTGTTCCACTGTGTTACTTAGTAATCAGACCATATTCAGTTCATCTCATGTAAAGTCTAGTTCAGAAATTCCAATACTGAAATCAGTGCTACACCGACAATATTCCACTGCTTCACTAAGAACGATCCACCATTCAAATATTTTTTAACAGCATTATTAATAGCAGCCTTGCAGCCAGAAAGTGACCAATGATAAATGATTCCGAGTGTAAATCTCATGTCAGGAAGGACACAGCTCAGCAGAGATTATTGTTCTCCTCTGTCTTTATAACTAAAGCTAAAGACATTCATAATTAGCTGATTAGCTGTATCAAGTTAAATGCAGTGCAATGACTACAGGTGACCTCCATTCTGTAATTGTACACCTATACACTTAATATTTAATTATACTGTTTGATTAGTATTTATTGTAAATAATATATAGTAAGTGTAGTGGTGCTGTTTAAATAATTAACATTAATTAATTAAATTAAGGTTTAAATAATATACTGGATGTCTGGTTTTCATGAACTATAAGCCATACTGATCAACAGATAAACATAAAGGCTTAAAATATTGACATGTAATGAATAAAAAATATGACAAATATTATACATTTTGAATGATGTTACAGCTCACGAATTGGTGAATTAATGGAAGTACAATGTAAAAGTTCCACCTAAAGAACAAATGTATGTAGTTTTAAGGTGTTGTATGTCCAAATGTATTTGGTATGCTCATACTTTTGGATTGCTCGTGTTTAGGGACAGTGACACACACATTCCTGGCCTGCTTATGCTGTTGTCCAGCACAATGCTGCTTTAATAAACATGAGTGTGTATATGCATGTGTGCTGTGCCACTCTGGTGTGATATATTCAGACAGGTTCCGACATGTCCCTGACGCTTTACTCCTGTGCTCCTGACACTTCTGTGGCCCACAGGGCCCCCACAAAACTTTTGAGTGATGGCACAGCTGGCTGTGGGCAGGGACCTGTCTGCCCACGAATGGACAGGGCCATGGTGCGGAGGTCGAGGAGGAGGGAGGCCTTGACCCTGAGGATCCTGAGACTGTGCTGCTGTACCCCCAACAGTCAGGATATCTGGGAGGCATCCAGACAGAACACAGTATAACTGGCAGAGGCAGGGTTGGGTTTGACATCTTTGGGAGACTCATAGGAGGATGTGCTTCAATCCT
The DNA here is from genome assembly GCA_034509495.1 of Acestrorhynchus altus. Lineage (NCBI taxonomy): Eukaryota > Metazoa > Chordata > Actinopteri > Characiformes > Acestrorhynchidae > Acestrorhynchus > Acestrorhynchus altus. The sequence goes on along the minus strand of CM067507.1, from coordinate 16,505,133 downwards.
GCAAGTACACCAACTATTCTAGTGAGAACTTTTCTCATTTGAAGAAACCCGAGGACCTGTTTTTTGGGATGATTAAGTTTAGTTCTCGACTGCAAAGCATTTTGAAAAGAAAAAATACCAGCAACCAGGCTTTATCTCAGTCTAGGTAAGGAATACCAAAGCACATACTAACTCACGAAGTACAGACAATTCCCAACATTCCTATGCTGGTCAATTTTTTAAATATAAAAATATTTGTTATATTGCTCTGATCCAGCATTATAAAGCTTATAAAATTGTATTTAACTGCATGCAAAATGTGGCTCTCAAGTTATTGATAACAACAATGAAAGAGATATTCCTGTAGTAATGCAGAATAGTAATCTACAATACTAAGACTGTAAGCAATACATATAGGAATACAAATCCTAGGTTTCTGTCATGTTTTCAGTTATACTTTTCTGTGAGTTTTGTGCGGTGGACCCCATTTAATCTAACTGTGATACTGACTTAGACTTGTGAAATAATTAGGCAAGTCCATCATGCCATACCATTAACACACTAACACACACACACACACACACACACACACACACACACACACACACACACACACACACACACACACACACACACACACACGCACACACGTAATATTGATATCTTTACTGTTTATATCCAAAAATGGCTTTAATCAGTAGTAATATTCTCTGCTAAGTTGAACGAAGCCCATGATCATATAGTATGTGATTTCTCATTATAATCAGCACTCATAAGAAATGTTAAGTATAAAATCAACAGAAACTTCTTGTAATTTGTGGTTCAGATTAAGCTTGTCTGCTCACTGGACAAGGGCAAAGCTAGTGAAGGCAGCATCTGTCAGGCCTGGAACCCACAAGGCAGATCCAGGACCAAATTAGTGGCTGCTGGATGACACCATATTGAGGACAACCAAAAGAGAACTGCCCCTTCTCTAAAACCCCCGTGACCTGGCTTTGTTAGCGTCCCCTTAATGTTTTGGAGAATGTTTTCTCCTCTCCTTTAGAGACAGCAGAGGGGGTCAGTGCTGCCTCTGACAGTGCCAAGGTCTTCCCTCTGGTGCTTGTTAAAACGACAGCTTTTTGCCATGTGAGTACGGGCAGCTCCCACAGAGCACAGAGGCTGAAGGCTGGTGTCAAGGGTCTTTGTCTCTTTCAGGGCTTCATATGGCAAGTTGTCTGACCGAGCACTGTCTGACTGACTGCAAAAAAGCTTTGAAGAGCATTCGTGCTGTGTTTTCACCTTATTTTAGAGAACTCTGGATGGAAAAATATATTCTAATCAGCTACCCAATCAATAAAGCTTGATATATTATCATACACGCAATTTACAGCATATAAATATTGTTGTAGACTTTTACACTCACTGTGCATTTTATTAGAAACACATCTCTTTCACTTTTTCCCACTGGCTGTTTTATAATATTATCAGTGCACAACATATCGGTCATTGTAAATCTATTTAGTAACAGATTATATAATCAGAAATACATAATCAGGATACAAAAACAAAAACAAAAGCAGTAATCTGTTACACTTATAGTCAAAGCACAGCCTAAACAGCACCACTACACTTACTATATTTGTTTCTAATCAAATGAGCGAGTATGTGTTTATGAAATGCTGCTATTGTCATTCCTCGTGATTTCTGCATAAACCAGTTTAGACCACTTTTGATGTTTTTTTTGTCTTACTTGACATTTTGCATAAAAAAAAAAACTTGAGTTGTGATAATTAGAGTGACAATGAAATTTAGAATAATAGTTTCTTCAAAATACTTGTCAGTAGTCCAAATAAAATGAAGAACTACCTAAAAGACCCATATTATTTATGTTCATATCATTATTTTCCCTTCTCAGGAGTTTTATTCTAAAATTTGAACACAGGTGTGACCAAATCAGTAGAGCATACAGCCCCTCTAACATCACTAGCCCCACCTACTTGAACTGTGTACAATAAACAATAAAAACACACTGGAAGGCTCCTGTGGCATCTCAACTGGGAAGCAATGATGAAAACGGCATGTTTTGATAGGCTTTCCATTTGTCTGGATGTTTTGATGTGTCTTTATCATGTCTGAAAGTTACTCTAATCCTGAGTTATGAAGCCTAAAAATGGGATCCACCTGTTTGCATGATGTTAAGTGGTTGAGTATGTGTTTCAATTATTTCATATGAGTTTTAAGGTCTATGTTCTATGTTTCTTTGCTGTTTGCTACTGGACTGGAGTGTATTAAATATCATTGTATGGTTGTATTTTTGTATTTATCTCTACTGTTCAATATATAAATTCAAATACTTATGGAAGCGTATGTTTGATCTGATTCAGTAGAGTTAGCAGAATAGACTATTGTGTTCATTTCTGAGCCCATCAATCCAAACCAATGTAATTAGAGACTTAACCCCTTGAAGCTTAGGTTTATGACTATTAATACTACCAATTTTGTAAATAATTTAGCAATCATTAATTTTAGCATATATTATGTGGTCACAGGGTTCTACAGTCTTTTTGGGCCTCTAACACTGATTAAATAATGACATTTAGTTATGAAACTGTTGAAGAAAAAGACTGTAATATTAAAAGATGCTAAAAATTCTGTGAGAATTGAAGAACTAATATAGCACAGTGCCTCGACACCATATTTCTTGGGTGATTTGACAGCTTTGAATTATATTTATACTTTTGGGTATGACCATCCTGTGATTGAAGATAAGGATGTAAAGCCAGGCAAGAATACTGAAGCCTTATCCCAAACTATCCGGCTCCACACTGACCTATATAGGTAGCCCAAGGAAGGTTGCCTGCTCAGATGGCATTAGGCCTAGCGAAAGGGCACAAGCAGATTCTCCTCTACACAAGTCTCTGTGGGTTAGTGTCGTGGGCCGCTCTCACACAGGCCACAACCAGCAGGAGCATAGCGGTGTTGGCATATGTTACCCAGGGTAAGGCCCAGTTCGCATTGTCCTGAACGGATGTCAGGACGCATTAGGGCCAGGCTGCTTGTGGTGGATCGCGGCGGGGAACCCCCTGCCAGGAGCCTCTGCTGTCACAACCTTTAATTACACGCAGGCCGACAGCACCGCAGATGGCCAAGCATATCCAGACTCGGATGCAAGGCAGGGTTCAAGCGCAGGCAGCTTCACACTGAAGGAGTGCCCAGGGTTTAGATCATGCCGGAGGAAGAAAAACACATGAGGATGGCAAGACATGAGAGAAATGTTCCACGCATGGCAGGTCCATTCAGTTTACAGATGTGCTTTTGTGCTGGTTATATTTGTGGTGACACTTATCACAGCAAAAGCAAACAGCCCCCCACTGTCCTGAAGGCACCAGCATTACTGTCAGAGTCTGAATCAGGAATACATGAAAATAGCTCTGTAATTTTTGATTGGAGAGACCTTCACAATTCCATCAAAACTGCAACCACTTAAACACTCTGATTACCTTTTATATGCTCATTGATGCTCTTCCTACATGATGCAGAAATTGTGGTAGTCAGTCTGTAGCCCTTCATCACTGCTCAATTTCAGATCACTGAAGTGCTCTTGGCTGAAAATATTTGAATGGTTGATACTGCTGGACCAAACAGTCTGAAACTGAACCACAATAATGACTACCTCCTTAATTTTACACTCACTGTTAATTTTGATCAGCTTCACGTACCACACAGGAGCACTTAGTAGTTCTATAATCAGCCTGCTCTCCATCTGTTTCTCTGCATACCTTGTTAGCCTTCTTTCACCCAATTTGTCATTGTTCAGGACCCCACAGGACCACCACAAAGCAGGTATTATTTGGGTGATAGGTCATTCTAAGCATTGCAGTTGGCCTGTTTTCCATTCTGGTTTTGTTAATGCCATATTTTCTTTTGAAGGAGGAACAATACTGTTTGATGTGCAGGTTTTTTTCATTCCATGTACTGAACTCTCATTATTATCATTATTTAACTATCCAAAGGAAAATAAAATGAGAGATTCATTCATCAGACCAGTGCGATGACAGTACAATTGTAGCCGAGGACTAGGCGCTTTCCTCTGAGTGCATTGGCTGCCCAGCAATGGTACAGTGGGGGCAGTTTGAAAAGAGGTGGTGGCTGGCTTCACATGTATTGGAGGAAGCATGTGCTTATCTTCACGCTCCTAGGACCTAATGGCCTTGGGTAACTGGCATTTCCAAATTAGGGGCCTTAGAAAAGCCTTAGAAAGTTGTTTAAATGTACTCTGTCCTCTATAATAATAATTTTACAAAGTAACAACATCACATACCATAACATACTGGTAAATTTATTCTCACGTTGAAGGCATGACTTACATGATTAATAAAATGTAAAAACAATCACTGGACAAAACACACACACACACATGCAATTTAGCATTCCTGGTAAATCATTTTAGGTCACTGAGCTCTTAACTTTCAGAAGCCAAACCAATGTCTATCCAGCCATTAACAGAGACTCTATCACGCCCTCCTTTGGCTTGGTTGCCCTCTTCAGTTGTAATTTTATGTTTCTTTGGTTTGACGGTGGATGAATAAACAGATGAAGACTGAAGAGTTTCCCATTCTGATATCTTCATGTTTGTGGTAGCTCTTGTATTGATATTCTGTTTATTTGCGCACCAATAACAGTACAAGATTTCCTCAGTTAACCAACAGGTTATAGCAAAATACAAAATAGCATTTCTGGGGCATTACATGTAACATAAGTGCATAAAGACATGACTTAAAGACAAAAAAACATTTTCAGAGTGAATATCTTACACATTGCAAGACCTGATATGCCAGTGCATTGATAACATGCATTAAATTATTAGTTCCTTCCCCATTCATGGATATTACTGCTTCCAATTTAAAGGAAAGCAACTGTTGAATGGTTGTAGATATTTGAATTCAACACCACAGTGACACTCCCCCTCCAACAATCCTTCAGAAGCTCCACCCCAAAAAGTAATACATACACATGGACAAGGTAATGACAATGAGTTCCAGACCAAAATAAATTTTCTGATATTTCAAACTTTTCCTCATCCACTGTTTCTCTGCCATCTCTAAATGTGTGTACAATACTTTTTCTTCCACAGGCCCCCTGTCCCTACTTACTATCTGAATAGTAACATTTGCGGCACAAATATCAGTTTTGACCATCTGTTTGACTTCAACCAGCTACTTCCAGAGATGATCCGAACACTGGGACCTGGCAAGTAATTCCAGCTGACCACAGAGAGAAGATGGTCTGGGGATTCCTGTGAGACACTGCAGGACTGCTTCGAGACTACAGACTTGCTGGCGCTCTGTGAGTTGCACGGGGAGGACATTGATAGGCTCACAGAATGCATCATGGACTACATTAATTTCCCTGTGGACTCAATCAAGACTGAGAAATGCTACCCAAACAGCAACCATGGGGATCAAAGAACATTGAAGCTCTCCTTAATAAAAAAGAAGATGACTTTCAGATTTGGAGACAGGGAGAAGGTGAGAATGATCAAGGGAGCTAAAGACATGTATCAGGAAAGCTAAAGACAAATATAGGAGGAAGCTGGAGTGGAAACTTCTGCAAATCAGCACGAGAGATGTTTGGAGTGTAATGAGGACCATCACTGGTATCAGGTCCAGCAACAACAAAGTTGAGGGCAGTGTGGACAGGGCCAATGAACTTAATCTGTTCTTTAACAGGTTTGACACTGCAGACTCCTCTGCTGCTGGCCCTCGACAGTCCACTCCACTCTCCCTTCCTCCCCATCAATATAGCCTGCCTCCCTCCTGCAACAGCCCACCTCACACCTCTGCCCTTCCCTCACTTGTTATCCCTGTAGTTAGTCTCACTGCTGACCAGGTAAGAAGGTAACTGAAGAGACTCCACACAAACAAGGCCCTGATGGGGCCTCTCACAGGATGCTTAAAGCCTATGCCTTGTGGAATACTTCACCACATCTTCAGCATGAGCCTGAATCTCTAGAGGGTGCCTGTGATATCAACAATGTCCTGAATTGTTCATGTGTCGAAGACGCCATGACCCAGTGACATCAAGGATTACAGGCCAGTGGCACTGACATCTCATGTAATGAAGACCAGGCACGTCCTGGACCAGCTCTGCCTGGGAGTTGAGGATTCCATCATTTACCTGCTCAATAGAGTCTACTCACCTGGACAAGTCAGCCAGCACTGTGAGGGTCTATACCATTTGGCCTACTCTCCTATGTGACAAGTTAACTGAGATGCCCCCCTTCTGTCCTGGATTCTTGACTACCTGACAGGCAGAACACAGTTTGTACACCTGCAGCACTGTGTGTCAGAGTGGTTACCAACACTGGAGCTCCACAGCGAACTGTCCTCTCTCCCTTCCTCTTCACCCTCTACACGACTTCAACTACAGCACAGAGACTTGCCATCTCCAGACATTTTTGATGACTCTGCAAATATAAGGAGGGGCGATGAGGAAGAGTACTGGGAAACAGTGAAGGACTTTGTAACATGGTGCAAGCTGAACCATCTGGAGCTCAGTGTTATAAAGAGGAAGGAACTAGTGGGGGATCTGAGAGGGAACAAGATTCCAGTGACCCCTGTGAACAGGGGTCAGAGTGGACTCTGTGGAAGGGCCAAAGTTGCCTCTATTTTCTGTGGTGCCTGAGGTCCTTCCATATCTGACAGATAATTTTCAGGACATTCTATGAGTCTGTGGTTGTGAGTGCTTTCCTTTATACTGTTGCATGCTGGGACAGCAGGTGAAGGGCAGCAGATGCCAACAGACACAACAATATCATCCGTAAGACTGGTTATGTTGTGGGAGTTGCGCCTGACTCTTGGATGTCAGTGGAAAGGATGCTGTCCACACTGCAGGCCATTATGGACAATAACAGGAGCACTTTCAGTTCAAGATTTATCCCACCAAAAGCTACTACAGGGCGCCACAGGAGGTTATTCCTATATGTGTCTATTAAACTCTATAACTCCTCCCTTAATGGGTGACAACTACAAACCACTATTTTCCACTTGTGCAATTTTGTTCATTTTACTTATTGGTGCAATAACTCTGAATGTAGATTTATTATCATGACCATTAGCTTTTTGCATAAGTATTTTAACATGTTTATATTTCCAAAGACTTATTCTGTTGTTTCAAAGTACTCTGTTTGTTATTTTTATTTTATTGTTATTTGTATCTTACTACAGTGCAGCTGTAGGAATTTGCAATTTCCCTCTGATATTAATAAAGTAATTCTGATTCTGATTCTGAATTGGAGCTTAGGTGCTTCTCTTCCCTCTTTCCCCTCCTAATACACAGGTGCTATATTTCTAATTTCCCCACTAAAAAGGAGCTGTTTCATTCCTCATTTTCAATTCAGAAAGGAGTTGTTTCCTCCCAAAGGAAAGGAGGTTTTTTTTTGTTTTTTTTTTGCTATTTTCATCAGTCAGGTGGTAAGGGCAATTCCTCATCAATCAGGCAACCAGGGTTCAAATCCCACACTGAGCATCCTTGTACCCTCTGCATTGTTAATGTACTTATTCATAATAATGTACTTCATTCATACCCACCTGAATTATTGCACCACCGTAATGGATACTATAGCATTTAATGTAAATAATACTATTATTTGGTTGGTGTGCTGCAACAGATAATGCCAACATACCATGTTGGAGACTGGGGTTCATTTCCTAGTCTAGGCAACTACAGTATTTTCCGGGCTATAAGCCGCTACTTTTTTCCACTCTTTAAACCATGTGGCTTATAATGATGTGCAACTTTTTCTTCTTATATATGTTATTTTCCAGGGTGTTTTTTTTTTACTTTGCAGGTGCGGTTTATATTCCGGTGCGGTTTATAGTCCGGAAAATATGGTATGTTGTGCTATGCCAGTAAGAGTCCTTGGGCAAGACTCCTAACACTACTCTGTCCCTCCTCTGTAATATGAGAAATCGCTTTGGATAAGAGCATGTACTAAATGCCGTAAACGTACGATTTATTGCACTTCTGGTTAGATGCTAACTGCATTTGTGACACCTACAAAGTGTGGTCACATTTTATGTGTTAATTTTATCTATCTATATATATATATATATATATATATATATATATATATATATATATATATATATAGTATGTATATATATATATATATATATAATCCTTTATTTATTTTATTTAGTCTTCTGATATAGTGCTATATATATATATATATATAGTATGTATGTATGCATATATGTTCTTTAAATTAATTAATTCTATTATTTAAAACCTTACAAGTTCCAAATGAATTTAAGTATTGCTGCTTTTCTCAGGTGCTACCAGTAGGGAGCAGTCTAGCAACGGCTGCGCTGTGATTATCTATAGTAGTGTCGAAATTTCCTCAGAGGCATTTGTGAAAGCAAGTCACATTTTCTGTCTCATGATCTTACCCTGTTTTTCAGGTGAACGCTGTGTTTAAAATCACCCAGAGATCTTTTATATAGCTTGCTGGAACATATTTGTAAACTTAAGTTGATTCACGCATTGAGTAGTATGGCCTAGCTAAGCTCCAGACATTAGGTGCGTTCTATTCAGCTGACCAGGTAGTCAGTGCCTTCAAGTCCTTGTTGTTGGCAGCACTGACAAGGTACTTTATCAGGCAGTGCATTTGGGACACCCTCCAGAATCAGCATATGTCACTACCTCTATTGCGTTGTGCACGTGAGGTGTTTGTTTACTCAGGGCGCACTTTCACACAGGTTAGCCACTTAATTTACCTCAGTGTGTCCCAGTGAATTCCCAGGCAGAGAGGATGGATCCTGAAGTGGCCACAGCGATTTGTCTTGCTCTAGCGCTTCTGTGGGAGTTGGTGTGTGAGGAGGAGAGCGCCAATTTAAGGAGGAGGTGTTTCCACCACTGGTTTCACCCAAATGTTACACACTCTGTTTACATATTCATCTCATTTACCTGTAACAAGTTATATATACTCACCTCTACCATCCCTTTATGGACAGTTATAATCATTTCTGTTTAGCTAAATGATTTGTAGAAATGTATGAATTATGCAGATATATTTAATAATAAATGTTTTGAGGACGTTTGGCTTTATTAAGCCAATGTTCAAAGTTAATTATCTACTGTAGGGGTTTATTATAAAGACACCACAGCTAATATATTCACTAATCACCTCCTAAATATCAATGGTTTATCAAAAATAAACTGCTTTATCTTGGGAGTGCATATGCTGCCCAGAAATATTGCCCTAGTAGGCAGCTGCCTTCAAAATGGAATGTGCTGTTTTAATTCAGCCCAGAAATATTGAAACTTTGAAAGCAGTTGACAGTGTTGTGTATCTATGTATGTTTTCATGAAAAAAGTGTTCTTTGTCATTTGTAATCAGCAAAGAAGAGGAGGCATTCTTGAAAGCAAGCCACATTTTCTATTTCATTATTTAACCCAGTTTTACAAGGATAATATCTGTCCCAGGGATCTCACGACTGGGACCTGTAACACATTTCATTGGTTCTGTACCTGTAATCTACACAATGACAATAAAGTTGAATCTAATTATACCACAATACAGATACTTAATGAGCTGAAATGTTATAGGTTTTAAGAAAGATCAAGATTTTTTCAAAAATAGTTTAACCATAAATATATAACAAATACTTCATTGTCTAATGAGTCTAAAATAGTCTTATGAGTCTAAAATAAATTGGAGATAGTGGTAATGTTTGAGGTTAGAATAGAATGTGTGTGTAGACACGCCTCCAGCTTCACAAAACACCCGCCACACTCACTTGGCTTTTGTTGAGTCTGGCGTGGTTGCCATGGAAACTTGGCAAATGTGAAACACATCTTTTCATATGCTATTTACATTTCTTGGCTTAAAAAAAACCCCTCTTTTTATTTTTGCAAAGTATGCATGGTTTATTTTTCTCCAAAATTAGAAGAGAAAATATAAAATCTTGAATATGGCTAGGTTTGCAGAAAGCATCTTACCAAAAAAAATACAAAAGTCTTAAATGGTTGAGCAAGCATCATATTGCATGCACTCTCTAACATTAAGGATCTTAACACTAAGATGTTTTTGTGAAACTGGGCCCAGAACATAGATTAGGCCAAAGAGAAATGTGAATCACAAGCAGTTTTCTAAAAATAAATAGGCAGTAATAACCTGTCACAGATTATTGTTTTTAGTCAGCAGTTTGGCAAAGCAAAGGCTTGTAGCTCTAAACAAGGCTCTAAATTTTTTGTGCCATAGCCTTATGCTGAATCCTGAATAGTATCATTATTGTGATTATTATCTCTAAAATCAACTGGAAACTCTAGTCAAAAAATACAACACATAATACAATATGTTGTGTACATACACAAGATTCTGCACTGATCTTTAGGGTTGTGGAAGAAAGCATACATGAGTCATGTCAAGCACATAATGACATAAAAACAAAAGTAGCTGGACGGCTTGGGTGGTTCACTATGGAGCAGTGACCAGAAATAAAACGTAGATCATCCACACTTATTAAGCTGACAGGAGGAAAGATCCAAGAGCCTCCTGGGATACAAGGTCCAAATCAGAGGTTCATGAGTGGGGGTAGCAGGTGACTCGTCTGTGGGCAGGTGAATAGGCCTAATAATTCCAGCCAAATGCTTCCAGGAGACAAAAAAAGTCTGGACACCCCCAAAAAGTAGTCAAAGACATTGTGGGCTTTTGTTTTATTTGTTTCTGCTCTAAAAGCCAAGTGTAAGCGCATTAAATGCTTAAGCCTCGCAGCTGCACCCCTGCATGGGGAGTCCCAGGTGGTATGGATTGCACTCGCTTTCTACAGTATGTGAAAGTGGCTCACATCCAATTTGCCCTCCATCCTAGTGCAAATGAAGGCCTAAGAGCCTTGTCGGTCAATGCATCTCACCATTCAGGCCAAGCTGAAATGAGTTTAATGGTGTGTGTATTATTGCACGATGCATCAGCCTGAAAAAAAAAAACTCTAATGAACAAACTCCTTCAGAATAAAGCACTGTTTCTAATGACCATGTTTGTACATGACCTGTCACCTGCCCTGTTTGATTTCAGTGATATTTTAAAGGTTAGGTGTCATATTTGTGTTTCCACCAACATTCTTTTTTTCAGATCAAATTGTGAGTTATTTTCATTGAGATAGTAAAGTTCCTAGTTTGCTAGTGGAGAATTATAGTATTAGTATGTTTAGATTTTTATTTTCTGGATCTGGATAACCCATGTTTGTTTAGACTAAAGAAAACAAATAAAGTAAACTACTGAACAGTAGCTGACTGAGTAGGTCTTAGGAGCCTTGGGCAATTTATCATGTTCTATGCTTATGGCTTAATTTTGTCCTACAACTTCAAAAGCTCTTAAAAGGGCAATAGTTCTGTCTATTTTACTCCTCTTGCACACTTATCCACTCTGTATGTCCAGTATCAGTATTCATGTGACAAGAAATGAATATAAATGCAACACCAGCCCCATCCCATTTTCTTTACTTTTGCATGCTCACATAATTGATTCTGTGCCTAATTGACTTCTGGAACCAGCCCTAGTTTGATTACAATGAGGGTTAAACACATCTGGGACACTGACTGACTAACACTGACTTTCAGATCTACATGCACAGCCTTATCCAGAGCTGTGATTTAATAACATGTCCCAGTAAATCTGTTCATGAATATGGTCAGTGATCAGTGTTTTTGTTGACTTTTCCCCAATCAAGCTAGATAACATTTCTGAACAATGCCAGGTCCAGCAATGTAATATTGTAGCACTGCAACTAACATCTAGTAACTAGTCAACTATTGTACAAATGTTAGTTTCTTATTTTGTAATTTATTTAGCTGGATGCAGTATTAGGGCCATTTCCCACCCCTGATTCAGGTGAAAAAAGCTCTGTATATGTACCTGTTTGACTAAAGAATTGTGTAAGAAATGGAATTGGCTGTGTTCATCATTACTATCCAAAATTTTCCAACTTTTTACCCTGTTTCCTGTACTTAAGTTTACTTTTCTGTTGGTGAAGTGTCTTTTTATTTCTTCAACCACAATGGACATGAGAATTGTGGCATCTGTGCTGGTTTATGCTGTGTGGAGCCATGCTCCTATTGTTTACTCCAGTAATCAGCTGTTAGTGTTTAGCGATGCGGCTGTGCTGCCACACAACAGTCGTGACATCACCTGCGAGCTGCAGAAGAGGAGACATGGCAGCCACGCAGGATTGCTACAATGCATGTGGAGGACATGCTACAAGCCTGTAATTCCCTTTGTCATTATGGGTAATGTGAGATCACTTCTCAACAAGATGGACAAGCTCACAGCTCTCATGTGGTATCAGAGGGAATACCGGGTGTGTAGAATCATGGTGTTTACAGAATCATGGCTAACTGCACTAAATCCGGACATGCTTGTATCTATGGATGGCTTTCACTTCATTTGGACAGACAGAACAGATGAGGGTGCAGAAAAGAAAAGAGAAAAGGGGGGCAGACTGACAGTATTTGTGAATGATAGATGGTGCATTTCTGGACACATCACTGTTAAAGAACAAATCTGCTGTAAGAACATTAAACTGTCATGTTACTGCGATAGCAGTGTTTTTCCCCCCTCTGCAAATGCAGAGGAGACCACAAGCCTAGAGACTTCAATCATGCTTCTATATTCTCCACTCTACCCACTTTAACCCAGTATGTAACCTGCCACACTAGAGACAATAAAACACTAAAACATAAAGGAGGCATGTAACTTTTCACTGCTCCCTCTGCTTTGAAGATCTGACCATAATGTAGTTCATCTTCTGCTTGTGTATTTTATCTTATTACAAATTAGAAAGTTATTTAATGTCTTAGTTCAGGGGTTCTTAACCTGGGGGTGATGATGTACTTCGAGGGGGGTCACAAATGTGATACTAATTAAGACCTTTTGTCAGCTAAATGTGCGATGAATCTGATTTAAGCACTAAACTTTTTCACACTGTATCATTCTCAGTCTTGATGGAGTGTCTCGCATAAAGGACATGGTTTTGCCAAGCCACTGTTGCTTAAAATAGAGCATTTTTAGAACATTTTTTTCACTGAATTAAACTGACTCACTTGCCGTTCTGTTTGACTTTTCAATCTGAATCAGCACGTCATCCAGGCTGGATTAAAATGGAGCGTTTTTTAGAAGGTCGAATTGGAAGTGGAGACGCAAAACGCACTAGAGCAGGGGTCTCAACCCGCTGCTCAGGAGACGTGTGCGGCTCTTTCATCCTTATTCCTCCGCTTGGCTCAGGAAAATACATGATAAATATTTAATTGAAATGTATTTTGTTGCATTAATTCTTTTTTCAATTTTCATTCTAAATTGGAAGATTGTTGTGATCTAAAATTATACTTTATTATTTTCCGTCGCTCAAAATAAGGGTCACACTTGTGGAAGCTGGTTTACCGCCAAAACCCGGCAGGTGTAAATCAACCTGATCCGGATCTGAACCTGGAGCTGGATCTGGATCTGGATCTGACTGACATAGCTGACAAAGGCATGTGGGTGTCCGAATTCAAACGCTTGACAGAGGATCTTGAAGATGTTGCCCGTCAGAAGGCCACTCTTGTTCAGAATCAAAATGCAGTGATATTGAGAATCTTTCAGGACAAACTTGTGTTTGAAACATGGAATGTGATCCCTGACACCTGTCGATCTTCAGATCCACATACAGTATAAATGTGAGCAGCTATTCTCCACAATTAACTATGTTAAAAACAAACACTGCTCACAACTCCCAGAGACAGCTTACAGTCCTGCAAAGGTGAAAGTGACTTCATACAGCCCCGATCTGCAGACACTGCGCAGAGCTTCAGGAGCAGAAGTCCCATTAACCAGCTCAAAGAAATATTTATTCAGATATTTTGCAAATATTTATTTTTCATTGTTTAGTGACATAGTGCTTTTTTCCTAGTGCATTTTCAGGTCCACTCTCCGTTACACACTCTGAAAGCCCAAAGATAAGAAAATAAGGATGACGGCTCACAGCATGTTTTTGCTTTTGTTTGCTACATGAATAATTTAAGTTACGCTTTTTAATTCATTTCAAAGAGACCTTCAACTCTGCGGGTTGGTTTTTTTTTTTTTAGAATTCAAAATGTTCAAAAAGTGTTCATTAAATAAATAATATCTAATTTTATTGGATTTCAAACACACTATAGTTGTTTATACAAAGTGTAAAGGTAAGAAAAAGTAGTATATACTGTGTTCTCTTCATTTTAGATGTAAAAAATTATTTGCGGCTCCCAGTGTTTTATTTTCCGTGGAAACTGGGTCCAAACGGCTCTTTGGGTGCTAAAGGTTGCCGACCCCTGCACTAGAGGAACATCAGAACAGAAAAAAAAACTAAGAAAGTGAGAAAATATTATGAAAAGTACTTGGAATATTTTATTTTATTTTTCCTAGGAGTAGGGGGGTCGCAAAATTTACTGGAGCCTAAAACAGGGTCGCACAGTGAAAAAGGTTAAGAACCTCTGTCTTAGTTTATATTCCAACTCCTGCTGATGTATTATCTTTGTAACACAAAGAGATAGACTGAAGAAACACTACACTAGATGCTCTACACAGATTATTTCATCAGTGGGAGTCATCAGTTGTAGAGAAAATTGAGTAGCATATGAGGGGCACAGACTCTGAAACTTGGCCACTTGATCATCCTTAAGACCAGTCAGAGCAAATGAAACATGTTTGTGCAAATCAAATGAGTGTAATCTCTCAATGCATACTAGTTAGTGACTCAGTCTTAACAGGTTCCCTTAACAACCAATAAAAGCTTTTGTTCTTATATATTCCAGCTTAAATGATGCAGCACGTTCATTTTGGCACTAGTATGTGTGGAAAACAGCAGTAACAATTTATTTGGAACTGAAATTCATTCACAAAGCCAATATCTGCCACATCCAAAGGTTACCCTTCAATATATACTGCTTACTTCCCACCTATGACCTTAAACATGTTAATAACAAGTCAGCATAAATAGCCACATAAACAATGACTGCAGCAGGCTGTTGTACTTCAATGTTTAATCTGAGTCCTCTAGGTCACATAAGGTGTATGTTGTGGTGTGTTTGTTTCAGTTGCTCATCTTGTCTCGTCTTCTTCTGCTTATCTGGGGCCGGGTCGCGGGGGCAGCAGTCTGAATAGGGATGCCCAGACCTCCCTCTCCCCTGACACCTCAGCCAGCTCCCCGGGAGGGACCCCGAGGTGTTCCCAGGCCAGCTGAGATATATAGTCCTTCCAGCGTGTCCTGGGTCTACCCTGCGGTCTCCTCCCGGTGGAGCGTGCCTGGAACACCTCCCCGGGGAGACGTCCAGGGGGCATCCAAAAAAGATGGCAGAGCCACCTCAACTGGTTCCTCTCGAATATAGAGGAGCAACGGCTCTACTCCGAGCTCCTCCTGGGTGATGGGCGAGTCCACCTCAGAGTCCTTAGCCTCACCTTCTTCATTGGGGTTGAGGAGCTCCTTAAAATATTCCTTCCACCGCCCAAATGATTTCCCCAGTCTCCCCACCTGCACTGTAAACGGTTTTTACAGTTGTAGACTGTTTGCCAGAATCGCTTCGGGGCCAACCAAACTCCTCCCAGCTCCTGGTTTTTGCCTTCTTAACCACCCAAGCAGCAGCACCCTTAGCCTCCTGGTACCTGTCGGCTGCGTCGGAAGACCCAGAGGCCAACATGGCCTGATAGGTCTTCTTCTTCCGCTTGACGGCATCTCAACCCCGGGTTCGGGGATTGTCACCACGGCAGGCACTGACGACCTTACGCCCACAGCTCCGGATGGCCGGGTCGACGATGGAGGCTGAGAACCTGGTCCACTCAGACTCATTGTCCCCAGCCTCCCCAGGTAGCTGTGAGAAGCTCTCTCGGAGGTGAGAGTTGAAAGCTTCTCTGACAGGGGGCTCAGACAGATGATCCCAGCAGACCCCAGAATATGTTTCGGCCTGCCAGGTCTCTCCAGCCTGCCCCTCCACCAGCGGATCCAACTCACCACCAGGTAGTGATTGGTTGACAGCTCTGCCCCTCTCTTCACCCGAGTGTCCAAGACATAGGGTTGGAAATCAGATGAGATGATAAAGTCTATCATTGATCTTCAGCATCCAGCAGCGTCCTGGTGCCATGGTGCTATGCTCAAACATGGTGGACAATCATTATGGACAATCTGTAACTGGTGCAGAAGTCCAACAACAGAACTCGGGTTCTGATCAGGGAGGCTGTTCCTCCCAATCACCCCTCTCCAGGTCTCACTGTCATCACCCATGTGGGCGTTGATGTCCCCAGCAGAACAATGGAGTCACCAGTTGGGGCACTTTCCAGTACCCAGCCCCCCCAAGGACCCCAGGCACAAACTACAGTCAGAGTCCCCTCTACTACCCAAAGGCGCAGAGAGGGGACCCTCTCATTTACTGGGGTAAACTCCAACACGAGATGGCTGAGATGGGGAGCTATAAGCAAGCCCACACCAGCCCAATGTCTCTCACCCTGGGCAACTCCAGAGTAGTGGAGGGTCCAACCCTTCTCAAGGAGTTGGGTTCCAGAGCCCAAGCTGTGCGTGGAAGTGAGCTTGACTATCTCTAGCTGGTACTTCTCAACCTCCTGCACAAGCTCAGGCTCCTACCCCCCCAGCGAGGTGAAATTCCACATCCCAACAACTAGCTGCTGTGTCCCGGGATCGAGCTGCCGAGGACCCTGCCCTTGCCCACCACCCAATCCACAAGGCACCCGACCCCAATGGTTTCCTCTGTGGGTGGTGTGCCCACAGGAGGAATGGCCCACGTTGCCTCTTCAGGCTGGGCCTGGCCGGCAAAGGCCCAGCCACCAGGTGTTTGCTCCTGAGCCCCGACCCCAGGCCTGGCTCCAGGGTGGGGCCCTGGTTGCACCATACCGGGTGACATTGCGAGGCCTTTATTATGATCTTTCATTGGGGTTTTTGAACTGTTCTTGGTTGGGCCCGTCACCTTGGACCTGTTTGCCATTGGAGACCCTGACAGGGGGTCAAAAAAACCCTGGGCAACATAACTCCTTGGATCATTCTGGCACTCAAACCCTTCCACCATGGAAAGGTGGCAGTTCAAGTTTCAGTTGCTGGGATCACTCAATGTTGAATCCTATTGTAATGAGAGATCAGTTTTGTGACAATGTGAGGGATCCTACATTGTGCAAGGAATTAAAAAGGTTGATCCAGAGTAACCCTAATCTGTCTTTTAGAAGTATGACAAGAGGCAGTACAATGAGTGGACAAGAGGCAACCAAGGCGAGCAACATGTGAACTGCAGTTTGCTATTCAGCGTGAGGCTGGTGCAGTAAAACCTTCTTCTGAATTTCTGGAATTGAAAGAGATGGTTTTGAAGCAACATGCCCAACTGCTCAACAATTTAGGCGGGAACAAGATGGCCAGCCTATTTGCATTCATTTCCACTTGCCTAGACATAGAGCTAGCTACTGTCTGGGTTTGGCTGGGGCCACCAATCCATCATTTAAATTGACTTCCTGACACAACCATCACCATTTATGCGGCCTTGGGACTGGCACCAGAAGTGTACACTCCTAATGACTGTTTTTTGATGATCAGTGATATCAGTGTGCTGTATATAGATGATGTAATTGTTTTTTCTTCCACTATTGAACAGCATTTGTAGAGATTTGAAGACGTTTTCACAAAGTTACAGCAACAGGAGCTAAAGGTAAAACTGTAAGTTTTTTCAGAGTCAGGTGACGTATTTGGGACATGTTGTCTCATGCCAGTGTGGGAAAGAAGAAGACTTGCATATCTGGCTGAACTATGTTCTTTTTAGGTTTTGTCAGTTATTATCAATGCTTTGCAAAGGGTTTTACTAAACCATCAGTGCCACCAACTGAGTAGCCTAAAGAAAAGTGGGAGGACTCCACTGATAACCCTCTCATCTGCATGGGAAGGAGCATGTAAGTCAGCCTTTCAGGCCTTGAAACATCGACTTATTCAGAGCCCAGTGTTGGCTTATGCTAATTCTCAAAAGCCATTTATTGTAGAAATAAATGCTAGTCACAAGGGGCTGGTCATTATTTTGTCCTAAGAGTAAGAGGGCAGAGTTTGGCCAATTGCTTATGTCAGCCAGAGTTTGAAGTTGGCTAAAAATATGATCAATTACAGTTCCATGAATCTGTTTCAAAACAAAGCAAACTCTAGTTCAACACTGGTTCCATAATTTTGGTCCTCCATGTTTATACACTCAGACTAGGGACAAAGCAATCTAATCCAGCAGCTTTATAAGATCTATGGCATCAAGAAGAGCAGGACCATGCCATTTTGCCCACAGGATAATGGGCACAGCCTTCTTTGCACATTGCCTCTGGCAGTAAAGAGGCATTGGCTTGTTATTTACCTCAGTTAACATATGCCTGTATTACCTCTCTTCATCATACAACAGGCATGGCACCCTATTACCTGATGTTTGGGTGAGAGTCATGGCTGCCTGTATACTTTTTGCTTTGGATGGAGACAAAGGAGCCTGAACCTGTGGCATCCTGGGTCCAAGACCATCAAGCCAGTTTAAGGATGGCCCAAGAACATGTGAGGCAACGAATGAAGGAGCATAATGAGCTTTTGAATGACCATGGGCTCAGAGAGGGTCAAGTGATGTATTTGTAGAACCATGCTAAGGGGTGGGCCAAGATACAGAACCAATGGGACCATTGTGTGGCTAGTGGGACTAGAGAGAGGGTTAGTGCACATGCTCACCAACTATAATTTAGGCTGGCAATGAAAGGCACAGCTAAGGTCCTCTTGAAAGCAGTTGTATGACCACATGGAACTGGAGAAGTTAGCAGCATAGGGGTTCCTGGGTGCAAGTGTCTGTGAGTAGATGCATTATGGAAATCATTTAAGCTCCTTTTGATAACTGAGAGTTATTTGTATTGGAAGCAGTGATGTTTGTCCATGCAATTACAGAGAGTGAGGTGCTGGTAGAGCTGTTTATTGTCAACTGCTGTTCTTTTGGGTTCTAATATTGGATCTTAATAAAGGTTAACAATAGATTTTAGCAGAACAAATATTGTACGGTGTGAAAGCTGCTCTGATAAGATTGTAACAAGCCAGCCTGCCTTGGGGATGTTCTTGACTGAGCACTCAACTGGCTAGTTCTTTCATTCTTTCATTTGTTTCATTGTTTGTTTTGTTCATATAACCTCCTAATTTATATACTGTTAATAATTGCAGGGTTACCCATTATACTATTTCCCGTATTAAGAGTGCTAGTTACAGTAATTGGGATCACTGAGTGAATGTAAACTTTGTCACTCTTTGACATTTGAAGTTGGTGATGTAATGCAGTGAATTGCAGTGGTGTGTACAAACATTTGGTGTGTTTGGTGTAGTTCAGAAACAAGTCGGCCTCTTATTGTAATAGCAATAGCACTACTCTTGACTGTGCATCAGTGGTAATGCCGGGAGGTTATTGGTGTCCAATAAATGTGTTATATTTCATTCTGGGCATCTTTTTTAGTGTAATCCCTCTGAGGCATTACACTTGTTTTTTGCCATAACCATGGAAACAAATAGTCAGAGGGATGCACATATCAACCATTAGAGAACAGTCACATTTTGGTGTCTGGAAAAGTAAGTAATTTAATTAGAACTGGGTTTATTCAGCATCGTTACCATCTATATCTTTACATGTAAATGGCAATATTTTATGAAAAAGGGGAAATGTTCACATTAGTATATATTGCATCAGAGCTACTATTTACAGAATTTAAATATTTGTAAAAGGACTTAAAAGCAATCCTATTGAAAATTGATCATCCAGAGTGATGATCCAGAGCTGATGCAATTATTATGAGAGGTTATTTGTAATGATTTGATTGACAAGGATATTTATAATTATTAAGTTCTTCAAAATTAGTGAATGTAATATAGTATTATTCCTTCTCAGGACTTTTATTCTCAAATTTGAACACTGTGTGAGCAAAGAAAGAGAGCTAACAGCCCCTTCCTTCTCATTTTCATTAGTAACCCAATATCTAGGTCAGTGACATCACCAGCCCTGCCGACCTCCCACACTGATCAGTCAAAGTATTCATGCAGGTTGAGCACATACACGACATGGACAAAACAGTAAACATGCACTAGAAGTTGATTTAACATTTAAACTGTGATTTAATTCAGTTTGAAGTAAGTAAATTTGAGCTGTTTTTGGTCAGGATTTGAAATTTCCCTCAGGATCAATAAAGTATCTATCTAAAGTCACATTTCAAACCTTTTTAAGAATTTAAACACTGTGGATCAGAATGGCTTTTAGAAAATAGCTCATGAAAATCAGAAATCCAGAATCCAGAATTACTTACCACAGTATCAACAATCAAAGCAAAAAGGTAATTTAATGAATATTTATGAAAATAAAATGTTACATTTTAAATGATCAGAAATGTTTTTAGAGTATTGTAATTATATTAAATGCTCAAGCAAATGAATAAATTAAATAGTAACACATTCGTCATATGTTCATCATTATCTTGTCTCTCTTTCTCGCAGACAAAGCCTCCCCACGAAGCAGCTCCAAGTTGTAATGCTGCCACCAAGCTAACTTGAGCGGAACAGCACCATGAAATGCCCCTCAGCCCACCAGCATCCACGCCTCTAACCCTTTAACACTTTCCACAAACTCCAGCATAAACCCCATTTTTGGAACTCACTAAACCTGCAAGAGCTTTTAAGAGTCATTATTCTTTCCCTCTTCTTGTGATTTGTGGCACTGGAAGGAGGGGGGGGGGCAAAGTGAGAGTGAGAGAGTGAGAGAGCGCTAGTGGAAAAGAAAGAGAAAGGTAGACAGAGGAGAGAGATACTGGTGTGCCACTACTGACTGCCCTGCGGACGACACAGCTGATCCTAAACCTCCACTGCCCCCTCTCTGGAAGAAAACAGAAAAAGGATAAACAGAGTGAGTGAGGAAAGGCTGGAAGAATGGTGGGAACAGTCAGAGAGTAGAGCTCTCCCATTCAGGAGTGTACAGCGTGAACCTCATTTCTCTTCAGTCCATGCTGAGGTATTCCACTCCGGAATCTCTACCGTATCTCTGCTTCACCCAAACCAGATCTGCTGCTGTGAAGGGAAAAGGGAGAGTGTGGTGAAGAGTGTGAGGCTAAAGTGACTCTTCACAGCCTGGCACTGTTCTTGCTGGTATGTTTTTTGTAACTGCACACCTCTTGGACTCCTCTTGTGTACGGATCCATCAGACTCTCCGGGTTTGTTGTGCCTCTACTTTCCTTGTCTATTTCATGGTAAGTGTTTGTTGTGTAACATCCTAAATCAACCACAGCTTGTCAGCAGTTACAAGAGCAAATGTAGGCCTAAATGAAGTAAGATATAAATAGGAATTTGTTAAAAGAAAAGGGACATAAAGATGGACATGCACTGAAGACTGGCATCAGGTCCCATTTTCCTGGGATACACTACTACTCTACACTATTGAAGCAATGATCCAGAGGACGACCCCATGGGATTATCGTTTTGGATGGAAGAGTGTGCTGAAGTTCACATGAAAGGGTATAAATATCACACCATGCTGATGCATCTGTCCTGACAGAGGAAGGAGGAGTGGGGTTCTGTGTGTATATGCATTATGATGGTTAAGTGAGGTCATCACCTCTTGGACTTACTTTACTTTACCTTTGACTTACTTCTGCCTTGGACTGGACTGAACTGGACTGGACTGAGTGTTGTCCCAGTGTGAAATCTACTTTATAGAAACTTCAGATCACACCTGTTAGTATTTAGTTAATTCTAATTCTAATGTTTGAATATATGGTCAAAGACAGGACAAAAGACAGCAGGACTAAACACGAGAGAGCGAGAGAGAGAGAGAGCGAGAGAGAGAGAGAGAGAGAGCGAGAGAGAGAGAGAGAGAGAGAGAGAGGTAGAAACAAAAGAGAGAACAAAAGAGAGAGCAAAAGAGAGAAGACTAAGGAAAGATTTAGGGAAAGGACAGAGACAGAGAGTAAAAATATGGAGGACAAAAATGGAGAAAGGAGGTAAAGACAAGGAAAGGACAGAAACATTTGGGGAAACAATGTCCAAATAGAATAGTCAGAAAAGGAAGATGATAGAGCTTTGTGATCAGTAGTGTCTTCTGTGCAGCTAGGCAATCTGAATCAAACTCTGCTGTAATAACCTTATCTGTACTCTGCTTTAAAAACTGAAAATCTGCACTTTAAACAGTAGTGCCCTTAAAATATGTGTGTGTGTGTGTGTGTGTGTGTGTGTGTGTGTGTGTGTGTGTGTGTGTGTGTGTGTGTGTGTGTGTGTGGTCGGTCCCTTGTCATAACCCATCACCCTCAGCTGCTGTCTGGAGATAAGCATGCCTGTAAAAGCGGTCAGCTGGACTTCAGGGGCTTTTTTCACATGGTTGCGTCATCTCATTGCAGGACGAGCATTACTCTAATTGTATTTGTCTGTAACTGCAGGGGACAGAGAGGCGACCAAATCAACAGACACACAGAAATAACACAAAACAAGTCTCAGGACTCTCAAGTCTCAAACATTTTAAAGACCTATATAACCTCCACTCAATGTAAATAATTGTTTTTAACAATTTAAAGGTCCTTCTTACACGTCAGCATTGCATTTTTCTTACATAAAGTGTTTCTTCTATGGCTTGATTCAAATAACCTTTTGAAGCATGAATAACAGAAAAAATAATTGACTGAGATTCTTAATAGTGTCCTGTGATAATTCATTCTATGCGGCTTGAATAATCTCATTCAGTTCCTGTAGATTTTGTGGTGGGGGTGATGTGTTGATATGGTGTCCAACATCATCCCCTAGATTTTCTATTGGGGCTATGTCTGGTGATTCCCCTGGCCATGGCATAGTATCTATGTCAAGGCAAGCTCTTGTGATGGTGGTAATGTGTCGATGAGACTTGTCTTGTAGGAACAGTATACTGCAGTGTGTATTCAGGTAAGGCCACTCATTGCAAGACCTCATTAATTTAACTTTGCACTGTCAAAGTGCCTGTAACGAAAATCAAAGGTTATCTGGCCTTGTACAAAATTGCACCGTACACCATGACAACAGGCCATCTGGATGTATGACACGACAACAAACCGTTGATTTTGGCACTAACCATGATACCTCCACACACAGATTCATTGGTTATGTCCAAGACAAAATTTGGACTCATCACCTGAAGATGACCTGCTGCCATTCTGACTGATTCCATGAGGAATTGGGCACAGAAACATTGCACTTCATTCCAGTTGGCTGATTCCTCATGGGTAGAACTATTTTATTTATTTATTTATTATTATTATTTTTTTTTTTTGCAATGAGTGTATGCAGAACATACAGAATGGAGAGTGAGGGATTTCTGTGACAGAAAGTATTCACTGAGAGTATGATGTAACTGAAAGCAGATGAAATTAATTAATTCTCAATCCTGGTCCTGGTGTATCACTTTTCTGAGAGTTTCAGCACACTTCATACAAACTAACTAAGGAACTAAATCATAAGTCTTTCCTGAGCTGAACTGGGTGTGTTACAACAGGAAAAATCTTCAGAACTGGGACTGAGAACTGCTTGTTTAAAATTTTATTTTGGGAAAGGAACTGCCTGTCCACTGTGTGCAGAAATTGCTGAGATGGCAATAAAAATTAAACCCTTCTCTGTTATAGCAGACTACAGAACTACCTGCAGGTGCACAGAAGCATTATTGGAAATTGTGTGTTATATTTATTTTGCCAAACATCCCACTTTCTCTTAAATACACTCACTCTCTGTATCTAATCACCACACAGATTTTCTTTCAGTTGGCAGATGCATTTGCTGTTACAAGAATGTATAAAATATACAGACACGTGTAAATGGTTGATTTTTGTTTTTCATAATACTATTGACATTTGAATCTATAAATTTGTCAGGTATTAATAATATAATAAAGTACAGTACTTCCCTAACAAGTCCTTTCCAGTTAGAACATTTTGTTTACAAGCAAGCATTCACACGAGCCCAAATCCATTGGTTTTCCTCATATGCAACATAAACATGTTATCTGTGTGGCAGTGCGATTGAGAAAAAAACACATCGAATTTGATGTTTTCTGTTCCGTTTGGGACCACTTTCATATGTGGTACTGAAATCCAATACTTATCTGATACATGACCATGAAAAGGAAAAATGGACAAGTGCATGAATGTCACATGCAGGCACAATAAAAAGATTTGTGAAAAAAAGATTTCTCATCAGATTCAGTGAGAAAAAGGCCACTTAGGCCACTTTACCTGTGGTGCGTTTGGGTTAGAAAATGTAGAACACAAATAAAAAATGTATTGTACCTTCTGGATTATAACATCCATATTTCTGAAAGGAGTTGTTTAAGTAGAAATAGCCAAACAGCAAACAAAACAGCCAAATTATAGGATGAGATCTTTCATGCGTGGGATTTGCAGACTGCTGAGTTTTATATATTTTAAAACTCCCCACATGTTTCTCATATATGAGAAACTCCATCAACCCTAGCACTCTTGCTGGAAGCCACTGGGGTACTGTTGTGCATGTCATGTTAAAAGGCAGTGTATTTTAATTACTCTAATGGAGTTAAGTAGTCATTTGTAACCCTCCTAGCATGTCCTTTGGTGTTTGGACTGTATATCCTGTATGTGTCCCATATAGTCAGTAATCCATCAGGTTTCTAATGGATAATTGTTACGTATTAATCCTCTAGATCCCTTTTTCCCCTGTATGGTCTCATTGTCTCTTATGATAACTCTAATTTTCAGTGTACACCTATAGTTATCAAATGTTATCAAATGAACTAACTGAGAGAGGTTCAATGATACATGACACATTATATTTATAGTTAGTGATCCTGAAGTTACATCCATGCAATGACATATCTTATTTTAAATATGGTTCTTTATTGGAATCAAAGTGGGTTCTTCTATGGCATTGCTCAAAGAACCATTAGAAGAATGTACAATTTCCTGTATAAAACCCTCGACTGTAGATGCATCCTGAAACCTTGGCTGCAGTTTCAAACTGAAGGAACCTTCGTATACAGCCAAAAAAATGCAGCCTACGCTTGAAACAGTTGGATGTGTCCTTCAAGGCACTCAGTTGCCCACAGTTCTTTGCACATATACGAAACAAAAGGAAAAAAACTAGCACTACAAGAAGTGGAAAATGAATCCTCCAAAGCAGAGTTCAGTTACAAGTTTTGTGTCACAGCTGCAAGAGGCAGGACCATTCCGATGCTGTTACCATGCACCCTTGTTTAACTGTTCAAGACTGGTCCATTTGTGTAACCAGTAGGCCACTAAGAAGGTATCTCCACTGGACAGTCTTACCGAGAAGGAATCCCACATTGCCTGCAGTCTACACTGTGGAACACAGCTTATGAAAATGTCATTATAGTGTAATTCCTCTAAACACTCACTATAGCTTTTCTCATTATAGCTTTTCAGGTGGTATCTGTGTAAAAATGTAAAAAAAAAATTCAAAATCAAAACATTGCTGGCTGAGCTCCTCTAGAGAGTTATTTTTAAGAAGTCATGACAGCTCAGCCTATTAGGAGTCTCACACTTCTGTTAAGGCATATGACAGATGATTTTAACTGATCAAGTATGATACACTGCAAACACAAACATTACTGATGACATTCTGTGTGGTTTGGCTTCTCGCTTTCATTCTAAAAGAGATCTTTCAGTTACTGAGAAACCTAAAGCTGCTGTGTCAAAAATGAAATAAATGGTCAAATGTAAATAATTTCTATTGGACACTTTATTAGAAACCCCTGGCTTGTAATGCTACATACCATTCTCTAGCTCAGCAGTGGCCAGAGCAATTCTTGGCTGGACACACTAGTTAATTGAAATGATCATTCTATCACTACAGATACTACTAAAAAAAACTGCTACATTAGTATCACTACTTTGTTGAGATCAGCACACCAACATCTGGTCAATAGTGGTTTGGTGGGTCCAAAAAATGACGAATGAGGAACAGGGTAGAGAACAAATAATAAATTGCTAACAATACTGGGTTACTGAAGTTGCCTATTAGGCAGTTGAGCATCGTCACTTGATGAATTATTAGAAGTACTAGATTCCAGTAGGATGACCCTAACTTACACTGTCTATAATAATCTTTAGCCAGTTGTTCTATCTCTAAATCTAACAGCCCTTTCACTTGGTCACGTCTTCACATTCACACATGTGGACGAAAACATCATTTCAGTGGTATCTCCCCCTGTTGGTGGGCTCATTAATGCAAGCTGTAGCCAGAGTGTGATTGATGCGTGGCTCTCTGCAGACATGCCAGACTTGCGGAGGGCAAGTCAGGCAGGCTGGGGGCTGGATGGCTGCAGGCTGATGAGACTGCAGCTCTAACAGGGTACTGTGTCATTGTGTCAGCAGGCAATTGAGGTTATTATGGGGCAGGGCAGGCAGACGGGCTGAGAGGTCAGCAGACCGTGACATCATTAGAGATTCAGCCTGACCTACTTCAGACAGACTGTATAGAACCACTCTGCTTCTCTTCTCTTCTCTTCTCTTCTCTTCTCTTCTCTTCTCTTCTCTTCTCTTCTCTTCTCTTCTCTTCTCTTCTCTTCTCTTCTCTTCTCTTCTTCAGACAATAAGGAAATATAAAATGAAAAACCACAGGGAATAATCAGGATGGCCTGGTGCCTTTACTATGGGAATAGAGATATTCTGCGTGGGATCCAACCCTCAAAATATATTTACACCAAATGTGTGCACATGTAGAGGTTAGTGGATGTAGTATTGGTAATGTGAGATATAAGGAAGACAACTCTGTTCTGACACTTCTTCATCTCTTATTGGTACAGAGATCAGCATAGACATAGATTTTTAACACTGATGTGCAATGTATCCCTGATGCAAAAAATGAAAGAAAAAAGACATTTTGGAAAAAGAGTCATTTTAACACAATATTTCCTAAAAATTTAAAATAATTTCTCAACAGAAAGTTAAAACAACCAAAACAAAATCCAAACGCTTGATGTAAACAAAGATGGAGATTCTGCCAGCACACAAAGGAAGTGTACCCTTTGTCATCGTTTGATTTCAAATCCATTAAACAAATGAAATGCTGCCAAATATGCCTTCCAAGACCTAAGAAACCACACTGTCTTTCACAAATCAACTTTCAGCTTGAGGACGCATGCAGGCAAATCAGTACAAATGTTCTGTAGAACAATTTATGATTCTCTTATTTTACATAAAATAGTCTTTATCTGATGTATTGCTGATGTTTTACAGTCTTTTCATCAATCATTAATATTTCACCTTTTGTAATGCAATTGTAATTGATCCTGAGCAGAGCAAGGAACATGAGCTGCAAATTATCCATAGATAATACATTACATCGCGTGTTACATTTGATCTTACAATATTATTCTATATTTGGATCTCTTGTAAATGAATGAATGAACAAATGAATGAATGAGCACTCCTTTAAAATTTGACTAGAGAAAATTTCATGAAAGACAGTTAAACTATGTTTAACTCAGGCTAAAACCAAGATGCATTTGTTTGTTTTTTTAAATATTCTTAATGCATTTGAAAGTTTGTGATCCTTTTAGAATCTATATTTCTGCATAACTTTGACCTAAAACTTCATCAGACTTTCACAAGTCCCTACAGCAGAACCAAATTAGAACCACATCAAGCAAATAAGAGAAGAAATTTACATTTGGTCTTTTATTGAGGGAACGGACCAATATCATATCTGACAAAAGAATGTAAACATTTAGGATTAGCAGAGCCTTTGAAGGTGAAATTAATGTCAGGTATTTTCAATCAATGGGAGAAATGTTCTCATGTGTAGAGAAAGAAGGCAAAGAGGTGAATGCAGAGTAAATGCAGGGTAATATTTATTTACAAAATTAACCAAAATACAGTTTTATACAAATAAAACTAAAGCAAGAACTAAAACAAGGAAAACAGGCTGAAAAAAAAATAGACTTAAAGATATACAACAAACAAACTAAACTGATTTGGATACAAAACCAGATAACTTTGACAAGACCTACATGCTGACACATACAACAACCAACAAGGAGAGACTGAAAAAAGGACCATATTTACAAAGACATGAATCAGAAACACCTGGAGATGATTACAAGCAGGCAGGGCTCCAAAACAAGACACGGGTGGGAAACACTAAGGACAGGGCAGAGATAGGGCAGAGACAAGACCAAAACAGAACCACATGCCGGAAAAGCACATGGCAAACCAAAACAAGATTAAACTAAGACAAGCAAGGAAAGACAAGGAACAGAATGGAAACATGACTGGATAAAAGTGTGACAACAATCAAGTCTGAATGGATGTTTTATTTAAAGAACAGGGATTTATCAAAGCCTGATCTTCACAACATGTAGATGTGTATCATGGCACAAAAAACAGACATTTATGAGGAGTTCAGAAGAAACGTTGTTGATGCTCATGATGATGGAAAAGGTTACATAATCATTTCTAAAGAGTTTGGACTCATTGTTGGAAAATGTCAGAACATCAGTGCTGAATCTCAAATGAACGTAGATCATGCATCACTACAACAGCTCTAGGCACACCAGTTTTATTTATTTATTTATTTTTTAAATACCAAGTCAAAGTCCTGACCATAATCCAATAGAAATTATTTGAAAGGACCTGAAACAAGCAGTTAATGGGAGGAAACCCACCAAAATAGCAGTGTTGAAGCTGTTGCATACAGATGAACAGAAATATTTAGTTGCAGTTATTGGTAAGTGGGTCACACCAGACACTGAAAGAAAGTGTAATATTTTTATTA
Source organism: Acestrorhynchus altus (assembly GCA_034509495.1). NCBI lineage: Eukaryota > Metazoa > Chordata > Actinopteri > Characiformes > Acestrorhynchidae > Acestrorhynchus > Acestrorhynchus altus. Next base: position 16,476,358 of record CM067507.1, on the reverse strand, counting down.
TATTTTATTTTCATGTGAAAATCTAAATGTGTAACTTATACAGAATTATTATCTTTTTTTTCCATAACTAATTTTATCCCAATTTGCCACCCAATTTGGAAGTGAGAATTACCAATCCCCATTAAGAGTCTCCCATCACACACAATGCTACCAATACTAGGAGGGTGAAGACAAGCAAATGCCTTTATCTCTGGGAGATCATTTTTAAGTTTACAGACTTCCAAGCACTGTATAATACCATGTGTACTTCCTTGTATTGAAATATAACCTTGATTTTCCCCTAGGATACATTTTCACAATTAGAAGTGAATTTCCAGGTCAGGAGCTATTGAAATGTGATTGCCAGCTCTGATGATTGGGTTGTATTAAAGGAAAAACAAGTCAATCAAATTTAGCTCATGAGTAATTTTTTTGCTAACAGGAAAAGTCCACAAAATATTTGAGATGAATAGTCGTGTAACTGAGAGATAACTCAAGTAGCAGTCCATACTGAGCTAGCAGACAAAGGTAAGCTGACAGAATGTGTTGTAGTAGAGGAGCTGCTTGAACACTGGCAAATGCATTAATGACATGATAAGATCAGTGATTGTGTAAAAATGAGAAATGCAAGGCACAATCTTTGCAGTTTCTGGTCAGCTAGTTAGTCTCTAATTCAGCCATTTCTGTTGCAAAACAGAGTAATACCCACAGTCTTCAATGGCCACCTCCAATCTTATTTACAGAAGCCAAACCAGCCAGGTCCAGTTTGGTGTGTCACATCATAATAATATACCTGAGAAGTTCAGTGTCTATTCATAGCTAAAACGTTTTGCGTAAATGGCTAGTATGTATGTCCTTATAACAAAAAGAAAAACTGGATTCAATGATTACATGACCTCCAGTTTTTCCTGTACATAATTCAGGTACTGCTACTACATTTGCTAGAAAATGTCCTCTTCTGACACGAAGCACATATCCACAGTTATTATTACAGCACAGTATACTATTACAGTGATAAGAGTACTGGTACTCTGGTGCTTTTATCAGATCTTCTTGCACAACAATTAGATCAGTAGAAAAAACATTACCCAAGGTTCTACACTGGGGAAAACCCACTGAATGCACGGTTGTATAGGTACTTGTACTTTCTGGGTATAACCACTAAATGTGGTATAAGAACTCTTCCTTAAACCCAAAGATGGCTTATGTTACGGGTAACACACTACAAAAAAATTAATTACAGTCATTTTATTTCAACCAGGACACTCTAAGGAGTATATAAAAAGGTTTACAATTTAAAGGTTAATATTTATGAGTTAAAGTCTTTGGAACCATAGTCGGACCAGGTTGAAACATCTGGGCCCTCTCAGATCCCACCAAGTATGGAGGGCAGGGGTGGAGCCAACGCCCTGGATGACCAATGGGACCAAACTGGTGGTGGCAAGGAGGAAGGAGGGCAAGGCAAGACACCAGCATCTGTGAAGCAGCAAAGGGGTGTGTAAGTAAAAGCCTTTTGAAGACAGCTGGGAGCAAGTGACTGGTTGAGTCTCCTGGTAGAACTTTTGCTAAAGCTTTCATTACACAGTAATGGTATGTAGTTTCAGTACACATATCATTTGGTTTAATAAGTCATGTTAAGAACTATGCTTCATGGGAGAATTATGTAAAAGTTGTGTTATCTAATGGTTCATCAGTTTTCACACAGCCAATCTGAAATGGTTTTCTATACATTATACTGTCCCATAGGGTTTTCTCTACCCATTGCACAGAGAAGTACCCTAATGAGTACCAATATTGCTTTTTCCTAGTAAGTAATAAAGCAATCTTGACCAATTTTGAAGGAAGTAATTAATAGTCTGCAAGGGTTTGAGTAATGATCCCAACCCTGTTAATTACACAGTAGTGCACTATAATGTCTTCTTTGGCCAACTACATGAAAACCCAGACAAGTTGATTTTTCAAGCTAGTTATATAATTCTGAATATGCAGCAAAAGAATCAACCACCCTTCAGGGAATTTAACCAACATACAGCTGTAAGTGCTACATGAGGAGACCATATGACTTATAAATGTACTACAGCAGATGATAATGTACTAAAGAGGCCGTGTTTATGAGCTGCACACACATCACACTATGCCATTAAGTGTTGTTAGTCTATCTCTACTCCCAGGTGTATTTTTTTTCTCCTGTCATTCCCATTGCATTTCTGCTCTCTCCTCTCTGTATGTGTATGAGAGTGTATGTCACCTCCATAACTACTACAGCAGATGACAAAATTGCTGCCTCCAGCTATTTTGAATTAAAATAGGGGGAAGAAACAGATTAAAACAACTTTATATAATAAGACCCAACATTTTTGCACTACACTAATTCTGTGCAGTGGTGACATTAGACATTATTCTGGCTGGATTCACTGCTCACATTCGCTTTTTAATTGGAACCGTTTCCTCTAATCATTCCGTGGATTCTTGTGCTGGATCTGAAGCAGTGAGACTCAGGCACACACACACACACACACACACACACACACACACACACACACACACACACACACACACACACACACACACACACAGAAGAAGAAGGACAGACTGAAGGAGGATGAAAACAGTGAGTCTGACACTCTGTAGTATAGGAACTTATATTGTATTTGTATTTGGCTATAAGATTGTATTTATATTTTTTGCACACCTGTAGTGGCCCATTGTGATTTTTCCGGGTTATTCCAATGGCCAGTCCATGATGGGTGTCAGTCAAAGTGCTGTGAAATATAATCAATTAACAAGTATAAGTTAATATTACACATTGAATTCAACAGAAAAATAACACACAAAAGAAAAACAAAATGAAAAAGCTCCTGATGTCAGGGCTGAGAAAGCCAAAACATGATATTATAAAAGACTTAAACGCCTTAGAGAATAGCTATGTTTTTAAAGTGGACTTAAAACATCTATTGTTGTATTATAAAAAAGAAAGAGTTCAAGGCAGCTACAGAAAAGGCCCAGTCACCTTTAGACCTCAATTGAGAGCAAGGATCATCTAAAAGCAAATGATCGGATGATTTGTGATGAGGAACAAAGGAGGTTGAAAATATAACTCTGAGCAAAACCATGCAAAGCTTTTAAAAAACAGCAAAACCTTAAACTCGACTCTGGCAGCCAATGCAGGAGTACAGGAGTAATATTCTCCCTTTTCATGGTACCATTCAAGAGTGTTGCAGCTGTGTTCTGAACCAGCTGTTTCAAGAATGACAAAAGCACAGCAAATGAAAGGGACGTGTTTACTTTCCACACTGTGCTTAAAACAGAAACATGTAATATTTACTTACAAACAAAAATGTGGTATTATGTGAAAGTTGTGAGGGTTATTCTGAGCTGAAAAATTATAAACATAAAATTACAGCAGACAATTTTTAATAAGCACATGTTTGGATTTTTTTCTCTTTTATTTATTTTTTACTATGTTTTTATTTTAGTGTAAATGGATGCACTGACCAGCAATAACAACAATGAGGCCTACAGCCTAGTATTGGGACCCAAATGTCTGTCAGTCCAATCTTGATATTTCCATGTTATTTTTTCCCCTCCACCCTTTGGTTGCATTAATACACCACAGTTGTTTTGGTCATACATCACTAAAGGGGCCGGAGCTTCATCTTCCACAGGCTGCTGATGACAGACGATGGCATCGCTGTGTGAGCAGGCCCTTTAATTCAATGTGCAATCAGTTTGATGGACAACCTCTCAGCTATTTCATACCTGTTTTCATTCTATTTTTGGATGCATATGTATATGTGTGTGCATGTTCATGTGTGCGTTCTTTTTTTTTCAAAACTATTGCAATATTGATAGCTGAGTGAAATCCAGTCCTACTACTGAGCAAAAAACACTAATGCTTTAAATATTTTTAGATCAAAGTGGAAGAGGCACTAGTAGTAGTTGGGAAAATTAGCCTCATTCACAATGCTATAGCTACACAATAGCTGAAAACTGAGATAAATGTTAAAATGTTGAAAAAAGCTATACTGTCTATACAACAAGCAGAGAAAGAGTGCAATGATCACAGAGAGCTAAAAGCTGGTACTCTGGAATGCTGCTCATATCCATTAAGAAGCAAGAGTTAGAGTTACACCCATCACAATTATGGTCAAGCTGTTGGTGGTTAAACCCAAGTTCCATTAATTCTACAGCGGAGAATGAAGTTGTGATTGCCACTGATTACCTACTACTTAGATTTAATTCCTCTGGCCATACAAATGAGTGCTCACTAAAAAGTGGAATTTACTATCACACAGTAATATTATACTCTTAGAAATATAGGTGGCAAGGGAATTAAAGGGTTTTTTGAAGTGATACCATACAAGAATCAAAGTGTGTTAAATAAACTAAGTAAGTTTTTAAGTTAAAGTGGTGGGATTTGTTTTGTTTGTTTTTTGTTTGAGAATTATTTTAAGTCTGAAGAGCCCTCAGAGCCCTCCACATAGTCTGCATGCAGGTTAGACATGTATATGTGGGTAGAGCATTAAAATGCACTGTAAGGCTCCTTTGGCATTTAAACTGGGATTTAAATCAGTTGGAAACTAATGTGTTTTATATGTTTTCTGTGCTGAGCCAAGAATACCATGGTTAGATGGGGTCAGTTTTGTAGTTTATCATTTGTGTACCATGTTGAAGGTTACTCTGATCCTGAGTTATGCCTGCAAAGTGCACATCTTGGTTAAATGGCAGCTACATTTCATCGCAAGTCTTTATTCAACATCTGCAGCATATCAAGTGCTGGATATTTCTGCAGAAGAGAGATGTTGGGAGATGCTCATTGTAATAATTAAACAGTTTAACAGTATAAAGCATTTCAATGTATTTTTTTCTTTAAGGCGTCAGTAACAAAAGAACAAATCCAGGTTCATTAAAAAGAAAATGAATTGCTTTCCATAATGAAGAAGGGCCATTTATTAATCAGGCATGTCACTATATTCCTCTTAAGTCATTTATAATACTCTAACTATACATTTAACATTACAACTGATCCTAGATCAGCACTCATGCAGTAAGCCTCTGCAGAATATTGTGCATGTTTGACATGTACAGTACAGCACAACCCCCCCGTGTAATTAAAAAAAGAAGCTACTGAGGGGGAAAAGTCAGAAATGTGTTTATATTGATTAGCTGCTGAATTGTAAGTGCGTTTAGACAGTTAAAAATATATCAAAGTCTGCATAATAAACACTTTTGGGGATTTTGCTCCAGTGATCGAGGAGCACAACAATTAAATTTGTATTTTAATGATGTGCTTTATTCAAATTGTTTCAAGTCCCAAAGGCCTAGCTGAGACAGGTGACTTATTGACTTGAAGTTGGTTTGCTCGAATACAACGTGAAAAATGAATAAATATGTAAAATTGGTGGTAATGTCAACAGATTTTACTGATCTTCAACACTTTTGAATATATATGACACTACAACTTTAGTATGAGAGCCAGCTCCTGCCGTGACATGCATTAGACATGCATGAGTGCACTTGTGAGGCAAATTCAAATTAAAATTAGCAGCAGATCTTTAATGTCCTTCGAGATTATGCATATTTGCAGAATTACTGCTGACTGGTGGTTCTATTCTTGCTGGCTTTGGTTTTGAAAAGAAACAACATGGTGATGTTACAGGAGAGTGAAGTCGACACGCTCCAGATTTTTATCTCCCCATTACAAATACTTTACTTGTGCATTTCAGAAAATTTGAATATTGTAAAAAAGTTAATGTGTTCATAATTTCATACAAAGAGTTTGTGTCAGATTTTATATTTATTACAATTAAAGTGAAATTTCAAAGCTTTTTTGTTTTTCTGTTGTTCAATGTGTATTATTGCTTCTGAAACCCAGAAATTCAGAATCTCAAATAATTTGAATATTTATTTATCAGTTTTTTTAAATTGTGACTAAATATATATATATTCACATTGTTCTAAAACTGGAGATTTTGTGTAAAAAAAAAAAAAAAAAGCCTTATTCCAAAATGGATTCAATTCAATTTCTCCCCTCAGATTTCTACACACAATACCCCATGTTGACCAAGTGAGAAGTTTTTTGTTTGTTTGTTTGTTTGTTTGTTTTTAAATCTATGCTATTTCAAAATACATAAAAAAAGGTTGAAACACCTTTGGCAGCATTAATATGATATCAATTGGCACACATGTTTTTGGGACATTTCTCTGATTCTTCTTTGCAGAACCTCTCAAGCTCCATCAGACTGGATGAGGAGTGTCATGCACAGCCATTTTTGAATATCTCCAGAGATGCTCAATCAGGTTCAAGTTTGGTCTCTGGATGGGCCACTCAAGGACCTTCACAAAGTTTGCCTGATGCCCTCCTTTGTTATCTTGGCTGAGTACTTAGGGTCATTGTCCTTTTAGAAGAAAAACCTTCATCTCAGGTGAAAGGTCCAGAGCACTCTGGAGCAGGTTATCATCAAGGCTGTCTCTGTACATCACTGCAGTCATCTTTCCCTCGGCCCTGACTAGTCTCCCAGTTCCTGCTGCAGAAAAACATCCCCACAGCATGATGCTGCCACCAAAATGCTTCACTGTAGGAATGTTATTGGCTAGGTGAAGAGCAGTGCCCCGTTTTGTCCAGACATGTTACTTGGCATTCAGTCCAAAAAGTTTCATCTTTTTGTTTCTTATGGTCTGAGAGTCATTCAGGTGACTTTTGGCAAATTCCAAATGGGCTGTCATGGACCTTTTTACTGAGGAGTGGCTTCCATCTGCCTAATTGGTGGAGGGAGGCAGAAACCTTCTATATAAGGTTCTCCTCTCTCTCCACACAGGAGCATTGGAGTTCTGCCCTTCTACCACAATCACTGAGTTTGGCCAGATGGCAAGCTCTAGGAAGAATCTTGGTGGTTCCAAACTACTTCTTAATACTTACTTACTACTTACTTATACCTGTTAATATACTTATGAAAAGGTAGTGGCTATGATAATAAATAAATATGAACATCTTCATTCAAAAATAGTAGCATCCAAATGTACAAAACACATGAATTTCTCCTCTAATGCATGATGTTGCTTGTCCTAAAAGCTGATGTCATAAGCAATATATCAGGAAGCATAAATACAGCAAGTGGGCAGGTAGGGTGGGGGACTGTGCTAGGAGTAAAGCTAACTTGAGCTGACTGATTTTTCTGCCCATCCTACTGTCCAACTGTTTCTTGGACAATAAACCGCTCAAGCGGATTTGGTGATACCATTGTTTTTGTTGTGTTTGTTTGGTTTGTGTTAAATGTATGTTCAATGTAGATCTTTTTATTCACCATGCAAAATTACCACCATGCTTATAGCACTGTGCATCCTGTGGAATGAATGTCAGTGAGCTCCAAAACATACACCTTTTTATTGTTGCTGGTGATTTGAATCTGAATCTGAAATCTTGTGGACTTTTTTTTACATACAGTGCATGTGGTAGAGCATCCACACCATCACCAACTATGATTGTGGACGGAGGACATACATATCAGCTGGTAGATGTTCCCAACAACCAGCATGGTCATCCCAATTTGCTTCATGACCTTCACCTTCATCCCTGTGCATAAGAAGTCTTCAGATCCAATCTACACCACACTCAGGGTTTTTTTTCCTGGGCCAACATTTTTCTTAGTTTCACTTCAGTGATAAATTTAGTTTTAATTAGACACAAATAAAAATATCTATAGATATAGAACCTTGGGATGTTCATGGTTACATACAGAAAAACAAAGAAAGATCAATCCTGTGCTTGGGGGTGTTTGCAATTACATTGCTTGCTATGGCAGCAAAGTTCAGAAGATAAACTACTGTAGGGTAATAATGGACAGCTTTATCATGGACCTGGATGGAAAAGTGGTGATGTATGTCTCTCTCTTGACCTCTTCTGAGAGATTAACACAAGTCTCTGAGGTCCAGCACCAGGATCACTCAGCCTGGCCTCATACAGGACTCTAGAGTGTGGGAGATTGTTACTGCAGCTGTGTTTTTGGTTGATGGTCTGGTTTTCAAATGTGTCCCCTGATGAGCTGCTGTCAGTCCACTAGGCAAACAGAAAAGCATAATGGGGATGATGCTTCATGTTGTGCTGATGTTCAATGAACTTGTTATGCTGTCTTTCTATTTGCAAGATAAATAATAATAAAAGAAAAATACGTGTGAATTATGAATGCTTATTAGGAACCATAAGCAACCTCCTTTAGGGAAGGAAAAGAACTTAGAAGCTCAAGGTTTAAACCCCCATAACATTCTCATGTGAATGAAATTAGATTTTAAATGAATATTGGGAATACATGTCTAGTTTTCAATCTATTACTTTCAGGGTCTCTTAAATGATTTAATCTGTTTGTTTACAATATGCAAATGACACCAGTGGTCCCCAAATACCAATGTAAGCTTTGCAGATCTTAATCCTTCTGTGTGTTCTGATGTTATGGTTGGAGGTTAGTGGAGCAATTAATTGAATTATTCCTCCGTCTAAACTTTCAGTTTACTTCCTTTCTAATTTGTGCCACTTCATGAGCTCATCTAACTTATACACCAATCAACCATAACATTATGACCATTATGTCTCTACACTTACCATACATGAGCACTTAGATACATAAAACATAATACACTTAGATACTATAATAATAGACTGTAGTCCATCTGTTTCTCTGAATACCTTGGTAACCTCCTTTCCCTCTGTTCTGCACTGGTCAGGAACCCACACGACCACCACAGAGTAGGTATTATTTGGGTGGTGGGTCATTCTCAGCACTGCAGTGACAAGTTGGTGGTGTATTATTGTGTGTTACACTGGTGGAGCAGACACAGCAGTGCTACTGAAGTGTTTAACAAAGTATATAGAGAAACAGATGGACTACAGACTGTAATTATAGAACCACAAAGTGCTCTGCATGGTCAGTGGAACTGATACAATAGGGAGTCAGTGTAGAGATAAGGAGGTATTCATGATGTTATTGTTAGATATACAGTTACTGGCTGCAGGCCTTTTGTTATCAGTCACCCTTTCCTCTAATCCATCATTGATCAGTTTAGAGCATTTGTATAGTCATGTGTATATATACACTATAAATTCTTCAGGATATGTGAGATTTAAAAAGATCAAACCATGGTCAAATCCATACAAAGTTGTAATTCTCTTAATTTTTACGTCTCGAATGAAGACAGATTTGAGTAGCGTATCATCTCTGGCATGTGTAACTGTCTCCCATATATACTGTTCTAATATTTTGGTAAATAAAGGTTCATGAATCTACAAAAAAAAAACATCCCACAAAATTGACCTAGGTTTCTAAAGGTTAAGGAGGCCTAACCTAAAATGATCCACAGTGTTGTGTGTCTTTCTTTCAGAAACAATGCCCCAGAGTTAGCATTGAAATTAACACAATACAGCTGAATGACCTTTTCCGTTTAACAAACAACCCACCTCAGATAACGAGATGCAAATGGAGGGGAAAAAAATAATTAGGAATCACACACTGCTGGTTTGAGGCTTTCCTCTATTCTAGCGGGTGACATCAAGAGAAGCACTAGCCATTTCATGTCTGAATAGGAACCTGCCTGACTCCTAATGAGGCAGGGAAGGTTGTTTACTGATCGTCACCTCTCGGCAGCTTTGTCCAATTTGTTTGTGACCCCTGCCGTCCTTAGCCAACATGATGAAACAGCGAGACATTCAGAGCCCCAGTTTCAGGTGCGGTCCACCGCACGCACTGCATATTCCCCACAGGCTTATTAAAATTAGATTTGCATTTCAGATTCATCTAAAAACTTCTTAAGCGTTTTTTTCTCCCTGCTTTTTCTTTTTTTTTTTTGTTCTTTTTTTTTAGTGGTGAGATTTCTGAATAATGATCATCTGGAGACTCTGACACAGAGTCACTTTGGAGTTTAAATACAAATTGCAAATCAGTTTCAGCACTGAGTTTAAATGCCAGCTTTTAAAACGCTCTTTACTTTCAAGCTCTACTGGTGAGTCAGGCTGCAACATCAGCTGCTGCTTTATTTGCTCTCTACAGTTAATGGTGCAAAGGTGAACCGCATTTCCATTATAGCAACTGCTGAGTTTTAACACAGTTTCACTACTGCTGCTGTTTAACAAGGCTTGAACGTAAATGAAAAGACTGATATATCATGTAAATGAATATAGATTTACAAGGTCCACTTGACTCAACTGATCACTAAGTTTATTGTTGTGTTAAGAAAAAACAGGACTAATTTTACTGGAAAAGAAAGATTGTCAACTTCCAAGCTCAATTCAAGAGGGAGAGAGAAAGATATTTTGATAGCCTGTACAGATATTTAACTTAACAAACAAAAATACCAATGGACATTTTTTGAAAATCTTATAAGTATATTGAATATTATTATAAATATTGTTAATCTTGCCCAGGGGTGTCAAACTGTGTCTGAAACAGCCCAATGTGGCTTCAGGTTTTCAACAAAAACAACAGCAACAACATCAACAGCCACATGTTTCTGACCTAGTTTGACCCCCCTGATAATCAAAAATCAAAATCAAAAACCTTGCATTTTCAGCTTAAAAACACAGGGTAATGAAATTCAAATAGGATTTCTTAAAAGTGAAAATGAATAAATAAATAAATAAATAAATAAATAATACCCGAAAAAGGTGCAAGGGTCAAACTGAAACAATTACATTTTCTTAATTTGTAAACCTCAAATGAAAGCAATTTGAGGAGCCTAGGCTCTCCTGAAAATAACAATATCTGGTCTGTATGACTCTCTCCGATAAACAATTTTCTAATTTTGTGTCAAACTATGAAAATATCTTACAAAATTGGCCTAGAGTTCTAAAAATTAATATAGCTGATGTGCAAACCATGTTGTTTTCTACTACTGTCCTTCCCATGCACAAGGTCTATTGGCTGGTCCTTGATATTTTCACTTTCCCTCTTCTGAGAATTTATGAATGTTCTATATACTCAACATGAATCCAAAAGTTGACCATAAAAGCAAATAAATCTACCGAATCTACAGTCTCAATGCTATTTGTGTTCAGAGGAGCCAGGAATAGTTGAAAACAGACCACTATTTAAATGAAATTTGTCAACAGAGTGTTTTTTTGACAACATTGTGTAATGTACAGTTAGTTTGGTCTGTAAACCTTTGTGTCCTAAACAAGTGATTTTCTGTTGATTTGCGGTAGACTTTCTGTCATTTGCTGACAGTCGTAGGTTTTTTTGTTGATTTTATTTGGTGCAGTAGTCAACAGCTGCTTTTTGAAGTAAATCCCAATAAACCCATTTAAATAATTTAAAATGGAGAATCTAATGTTCTAATTACTAAGTTCTCACACTGAATATTGAATATCCCTAATGGCATTTGATGAAATTACTTCTGTCTACATTTATTAAATCTCAAGTCACTTGTATGTCCTTATACATAGTACTCTGTCTTACTTATTTCATTTTAGCCCAAACCCCTTTCCTTTTCCAATGGTCACCTTACTATAGAAAATAAAGCGACTGAACCCACTGACATTTTAATAGCACATTTGGAAACTACATTTCCCTAATTGTAGATCATTTTGTACCCTACTGCTTTTCTGAACTAACGAGAGAACCTCCTCAACCCAATTTGAACAGAAAAAAGCCTATTTGACTGATTTAAGCCTTGTATAATGCATAGCCCAGCAGCCTGAGGTCCCATGTGCTTCACATTATCATTAAAATGGCGAGATCCAATTTTACACACGCGTCATGTAGTGCTTTGGTTTATAAATCCAAGACATCTGAGGTTTGTGAGATGATAAACCTCAGCAGTACTGGAGGCTAACCATATCTCTGATGAAGGGTCTATCCTTCCTGCTCTCAATTTTTTTCCAGATTCCAGTGGACCATGACCTGTGCAAAGAGGTCAACAGCTGCATGCCCATGACCATTTAAGACCTGAGTACAGTAATGTCCTGCTGTTACACAGCCTGGCTGACTTCCAGCTATGCTAACAAGTTAAACAGGTCTCTCTTTGTCGCAGGTGATGGGGATGGCTTTAATTATGACCAAGATTAAGGGTCTCATTGATTGTTTCATAGTTTAGAAGGTAAGGTTGGGGCAAGGGACCATGATCCTTTAAAGCCCTTGTCTGCAAGAAGTTACCTCAGTTTAGGATAGGAGGAACTAGTAGAGTGACTGTATAGCAATAAATGGAATACACTGGCACCTGGGAACAGGGTAAGCAGGGGAAATAAATCTTAACAGCACAACGTCTGCTTTTTTAGCCACAGCAGTGCTGTGCAATTTTTCACTTTTTTTCCTACTCATATTGCACTCTTTTGAAGAAACTTGAGAAACTACACATACCCAAAGAATAACACAACTTATTCAGCTTGTCATTCCCAGGAACACAGCAGCTCATTTCACAGTAATGACTTGCTAACAAAAGTTCTTTTTCTGTAGGCTCGCTGCCTCAGTAGCCATCAAAACACAAGTCCAATGTGCTTAGCTGGCAACATAAACTTGCACGCCTTTGACAGCACCATCAGGATTTCATACACAGTGTGAGAACGTTGCCTACGCTGCTTGATAATGACGCGAGCCGTTCCATCGTAACTCACAGAGACTTCTTCATTTATCCTGTCCCGTACCCCCTACTGAAAGACATTCATACTTCAGGCCCATTCCCTGGGCATTTCTACCATCTGATATGACATGCCATAAATCAGACGATGCTGGCTGACACTTTTTCTGTGGGCTCCGAGTCAGAGAAAGAGGAAGGGAGGGTGCCAGTGGAGATTTCTTTCACAGATAACAACTTGCTGTGGAAACCTTTTATTCACAGTGGATCAACTCAGAGTTTCTGTGCTCTATAAATCACTTGGTCAGTAGGTGGTATGGCAAGCCTGACAGTCTTTCCATCGTCATGATTAACACACTGGTGGCAAAAGGGAGATAACTAGACATCACCCAACATACAGTTTCTGTTGTGTATCTTCTTCTGGTGTTTGATGAAACACCTTGAAAGCTAAACTCTTTTCAATCTTTTCACTAAAATGTCAGATATCATTGGTTAGACTCCTAATTGTTTGGCAATTCAGAAACTCATTTTGTGAAAGGACAAATCCAAAAATGTATATACAGGCATGTAAAAAATTTAGGACAGCTTATGAATTTGTATTGAAATGGTCTTTTTAAATATGTTTGAACATATGAACATTCAATTTTAATTTTAACAATACTTATAGATTGATATAATATAACTACACAAATATCCTGTAATAACATTGTAGGATTTCTGGAGGCTTCTTCACATATCTTATGGTCTGCTTTTGGGCTGAACTTGCCATGTCAAGTCATTGCCTGACTTGGCCATGCTGGTCTACCCATAGGTGGTCTACCCATGGTATACCCATAAGTGACTTATATTGTCTGGCTAGAACTGTTAGTGTGAACAGCCGACTCCAAAATTACATCCACATTTAATGGGGGAGGCCCCATATTCATATCCTCCAGGTTACTGCAGAATTTTTTATTGTTTTAGAGTTTTTCTTCTAACAATATGACACTGGACATAGATCCTCAGGTTTTTAATGGACCCTAGAGGACAGAAAACATGTGCTGCCATCCAGTGAGTCACGGTACCAATTGTTAGTAGTAAGTTAGATAGTAAGGTTCGGGTGTGGCACAAACCCCCTGATGAAACCCAGTTATCAACAAGGCATTGTGCAGGCTGGTGAAGGTTCCATGGTGTAGGATGTATTCTCATGGAATGGGCTGGGTCCACTGCTATTCATCAACACAACATTGACCGTTACATGATTCGTTTCACTGCTTGTTGACCATTTGCAGCCCCTCATGGATTTCATGTACCTCACAATGATAGGACATTTGAGCAGGATAATGTACAGTGCCATCTAGTCAAAGTTGTCCAGAATTGGTTGTATGATATATTAGGACACATTATTGGATTAAGGAATGTTACATGCCCGCACAACTTATGATATGGAATGTTCCATCCATCTGGCATCTTTCATCGTGCCTAGCTTTAACTGCAATGATTCACATTGCCTTGCCATGAACATGTTGACCAGTGTTCAACCGCGCTCACAAGATAACACTTCAGAACCTATACAGGTGTGGGCATTTCCAAGTCATGTCCAGAGGTAAGGCTATTTCATTACCTATTTACATACTGTTGTCCCATGAATTTTTAAACTCCTTTCCAAAATCATACACATCTACAACCTACAGTCCTCAGAGAGCTCTTTGGATATCACCATGGTGATATAACCATCAAGAACAAACTAATATCTGAGGTTTAAATAAGTCACCCTTCAAAATCGTGTATAACCATGTTATACATAGTAATCTGCATCTGATGTGTTATCACTTGATATTTTTTAGAAACTTTAATTAGTAATAAATGTGGGGGTGACTGTGGCATGTTTCAGTTGCCACTTCATCCATGAAATATTATATTTACATGTATTTGGACCATTTGTGTTTATATTCCATACCTATATAAAAAGAAGCACTCTTTTTACCCAGAGGATTTATGGATTTTGACACTGGTCACATTTTAGTGACGTACAGGTCGATTAAAAAACGTCTTATGTGTTCCCTTGTGTGTGTTACAGTTTCTCAGGAGAGTCAGTGGAGAACTGAATTCTCAGTAAGCTTTTAAAGCAGTTATCCCCTTTTTACATTAAGCCATCGAGTGGAAGAAAGCATCAGGTTGGGATTGATCCACAGTCACTTAAATCCATCTCCCAGGAGATTGGCTTGAATTGCTTAAATTAAACCAACTTTGTGCTCCATTAAATAATAAGGCCAGAGACACAGCACAGTCCTAAAGATAAATGCTGTGAGACGGGGTCCTTTGGGTAGAACTGCCTCAGAAATCCTGAAGCAGCAAGGTCAACCTCGATGAGGATGGTGAAGAAACAGCATGTCCTGTTTATGCTCCCTCTTATGTGTACCTTTTCTTCCACAGAGTAATTTAAATCACAAATAAATATTTGCTTCAAATGAATGTATTTTTAAAATGTTCGTGTTGCCAGTAATGAAGGACAAATGCTTCATTTAACGCAGATGTATAATTCTGTGGGATAGAGGTTGGGATAACACTCAAAACTAATTACTGTGTGTTAAAAATATCTTATTTTTTCAAATCTCTGAAATGCATATTTCCTCACTTACTACAGTGTAATATGAGGCTCTTCATATGAGGTTATCACTGCAAAGTTTAGCTTATTTTGAGGACTAGTCATTCATTGAACATTAAATATTGAACAGTCTGATAAAACAGTGTGCTAAACAGACTCTACGAAAGACAAGTGTACTGACCAACAAATCAGTCAATATGTAATCTTAATATAAAATATGTTTAGAAATGTTTATGCATGATATTTAAAAAAATGTGGGATGTTTTCATTTTTATATTTCAGTATTTATAGGAAACAGTTGGAAATGAATCATCCAGAATGTTTTAAAGCTGGAATTACCATAATTGATGACTTATTAATGTAATGAATTGATTAACAAGGATTTATTATAATAGGTTCTTCAAAATACTTGACAAAAAAAGCCACCTGAGTATTTTTATTATTTATGTATTTATCAGTATTATCCCTACTCTGGACTTTTATTCTGAAATTTCAGCACTGTGTGAGCAAAAATGAGAGCAAACAGTCCTTCATTAGCATCATTAGCCCCACCCACTCTGGCTGATCATTTGAACAGAGCAATAAACATGCACTGCATGGCTCATTAGCATTTAGACTGGGATTTAATTCAGTTTAATTCTCTTTTCAAAGCTGACTTACTCATTGATAATTGATTAATGATGAATAAACCACAATTATGAATCATGAACCAATGAGGTTACATAGTAAAAAGTTAGTTTGGTATGATATGTGTATCATCTGTAGGCTACTCTGATCCTGTGTTATTAAGCCTAGAAAACAGCATGTTTTAGTCCTCAATGTGCAGATCTCAGGTTCTAAGAGTTTATACTTAACTGGAATATGAAGTTGGATCTCAATACTGAGGTTTTTTTTGTTTGTTTTTTTCAGCAGAAGCAACTACTTGCCATAGTCCACATTACTTACTTACTGACTAAGGAAAATCTTCAGCTCAAGATTCTTGATCTAATGTCACATAACCTCCATCTTCTGTTAAAAAAACAAGCTCAAAAGACCTACATGTTAATAAATGTTTGTGAGCACTATGACATGATTTCTCTCCAAGTCATTTATTAAGTTACCTTATTACTGTGAAAAATGGTCTGCTTGGCAAACAAACCATTGTTTCAAGTTGTGTTTGCTATCTTGAGGACAAACCTCAATTACAGTCTGGTCCTCAGGCAAAAAGCAACTGATACATATAGTATATGGACAGAATAATTGGCACATAAACATTAAACTTACAGGAGCTTTTGACATCCGTCTACTACAAGAAACACATCTATCAGAAACAAATCATCACAAACTCAAATCACCACAATTCAACCATGTATTCTCATCCTACTATAACTCCAAACAAAGAGGGGTATCAATCTCATTAAATAAATAAAAAATCCCATTCACACATGACACCACTGTATCAGACCAGGAAGGAAGGTATATAACAAAAACATCAACATCAATGTTACTCCCTTAACAATTGCAAGTTTATATGGCCCAAACAAACAAGTGCACACAATACATGCTAACAGCTAGCAACTGACATCATCAAACAATACATGACAGACCTGGGCTTAGTGATCGTTGGTTCTGATGGCTTTCCTGCTAAGTTTAACAAGCACATCCTATATTGATAAAAGTGTTAGCACAAATTAAACAAAATAAGAGATTACCAACTGAAATGATTATGGCTATAATCTCACTCCATCTGAAACCTAACAAAGATTGTACCTTACCCTCCAGTTACTATCACTCATGAACACTATGGCTGTATCAACCTGTAACTCACAGCAAACAACCTCAGGACCTGGGATTGTCTTGCACACTGTGAGTGAACAGAAACACCAGCAGTCATCCACAACTCACTACAGTTACAGCCATAACTACCGTTATGTTTGTATCTGAATCTAGGCAAACTCGATTTGCAACTCACTCCTAGTGATGTCCCTGTTCAACTCGAACTCGTGAATAATAACTTGTGAACAATAACCAGCATTTCATTATCCAGGCACAGTGTGTGAAAGTTAATGAAAGAAAATGAAAGTGTTTAATTGATTAAGGACACAGACCCTTTTTTCTAGTGACTCAACAAAGCATCTGACTCACACAAGTGTGATATCAGTGAGCAGCACCAAATGTATACAAAGCAGCACAGTATGGCTTCACTGGGAGGACTGTACATATCAGCCCTTTGTTTAAAGGCGCTCAGAAACATGGGACACATGGGCAATGTGTAAAGAACTTTCTTCATTACAATCCACTTATTAATTAAGAGCTATTAAGTTAACTATTTTATTACTAACTACTGCAACAGTAATTAATTTATAAAAATTTAATGACTAGGAACGAGGCAAATTAATATGTGGTATATTTAACTTGTTGCCATTATTTCTTCATTTAAGCACAATGTAACTATCACTACAACAACCATTTTATTATTTATTAAGAGCTAGAACATTAGCATGTAATTTTAAGGCAAATACAACTTATCATCATATTACTATTTTATTACCAACTTACTTTGTTACTCCTACATTTATTGATTTATTAATGTGTAATAACTACAAAAGGTACATTTAATTAATGGATAAATACTCATTACCATGATTTTTACCATGTTATTACCCACTTATTACTGATTTGTAAATTAAAGTGCTACACAATGTCTAAATTTTACAACCACCATTATATAGAACTCATTGGACCTCATTTCGACACTATAACCAAACTAAGTTGACTTAACTGAGGCAAATAATAAAGATAGCTGTAGGGGTTGTCATGTCCTGTTTGACACATGAAACATAAATTCTAGTTGACAGTGGCTCACCTCCCTGCATGACTAATTGTTTCTAATGGGCAGGAGGGCTGCTGGGCATGTTTATTGGCTTCGTACTGAGAGCGTGTCATAAAGTTGATGTAATTCAACCCAAGATAAGTGTTTTACAGAGAATTAACAGCATGATAAGTACACACATTTTCTGGTTTGTTTTTTTGTTTTTTTTTGTGTGTGTTTTTTTTTTTTTTCTTCAGATTGCCAAGATTTTGTCCTGTGTTTGAGATGAGGTTACATGCTTGGATTTTATGGTCAGCACATTACATTTACATTTATATTTATATTTAGGGTATTTGGCAGACACTCTTATCCAAAGCAACTTACAAAAGTGCTCAACATATTGATTTTAATGAGTTAAATGCTCTTGAAAGAGTCAGCATGTGAAGACAGCAAACTACTCCCCATGACCCCATCGCAAGTTCATTCCCCCGCTTTGGTGTCAGGACAGAAGACAGTTTTGAGCATTGTGATCAAGGATGGAGGGGCTGGTGTACAGATTTGTTTAAGACTAAACTGATTTCAGTAGTGAACAAGGAGCCTCACTCAGCAGCAGAGAGTGACTCTGCATTCCCAAAAGATTTCCTCCTTTCACTTACTCCACTGGTCTTATCTGACATAGCCTGATAATGCATGTCATGGAGATTAGCCTCCCAAATGGCCTGGCATCATTTAATTAACTGCGAGAACCCAAGCCCTGATTTCTGAGATGTGACCATTGAGCTGGATTCCAGATTAAGGATGCTCTCTGGTCAGTATGTCTCTCTGGCCTTTTCTAGTTTAATTCCAGTAATTTTGCCATGTTTTAATTAGGCTGTATAAGATATTTTTAACATAAATGTGTCCAAATATGAAAATAAATAAATACATAAAATCATGTTTTTTCCACATTCTGACATAATCTGAATATTGTAATTGTTCTTTGTGGCTGGTCAACATTTTATGAATAGAATGAATAGAATAGAAATTGTCTGGAAGAGATTTTGTTTGTTTGAATGTTTGTTTGTTTACATTGATTTCCAATGAAATATCACTTTGGATGGTTTTCACCTGACAGCAACAATATGTACTAGTATGATGTTATGTAGAAGTATATATTTCAGAACAATTTTAGCCTTTGGACCAAAATAAGGACACTATTTTTTTAGGAAAAGTACATTTGTAGCTAACAAATATATATTTAGACATATTATAAAATGCCTTAAATATATCTTAAATATTTTTGTCTTATTTTTTATTATTAAACATGTTAAATCTACCCACAATCTAGATGTCCCATAAATCACTTGGACATCATGTTATTCTTGCTGATATATTTATATATATTTATATTATATTTATTATTATATTTTATTTATATATTTGTTTGCAACTATATTTTATTCATGAGAAAATTATGTACTTTTTTATCTAGTACACTTCAGTGTATCTTTGTATGTCATCATTGTCATGCCAAAAAAAAATGGACAGACTTAGTTTATGTCAAAATTTGAGAAAAAAGGCAGTCCAAGGTTTCAGTGAGACAGTGGTAATATCTTTATATATGTTAATTATGGCAACAAAAAGGATTGGAATAATATTAATATTTAGATGTATCACATAATTTGGTTTATTACAACAGAATATTGTTTGTCATCCCTTCATAGACTAACCATTAAATTCTGCATTGACTATAAAATGCTGCTTCTAACATACAAGTCCTTTTAACTTCTAAGTCCCTTAATGGTTTAGCCACAATATCTTTAAAAAACTCATACAACCCATTGTGTACACTTTGCTGACAAGATATGGGCCTACTGACAGTCCTTTGAACTAGAAAGATCACTGCAGGGGGACAAGCTTTTTCTTATAAAGCTCTCCAACTCTGGAATAACCTTCTTTCTACTGTTCGTGACTCAGAAATACTCTCTGTCTTCAAATCTCGATTGAATGTATTTCTTTTCACACAGGTTTTTAACAAACTGTCTTTCTGCTGTTGCTCTGTGCTACACTGATTCCAGGTTCCTGTAATGCAGTTCCTACTAAACCACTTCCTTTACAGGCTTTTCACCAGATTATCTATGATTACTTAGCGCGCGCTCTCTCTCTCTCTCTCTCTCTCTCTCTCTCTCTCTCTCATGTCCTGAGCTGCCCCTTCTGCCAGGCTGATGTTGTTTCATTCATGGTTGGGTGATATTACCCTTTTCCTTCCCTCTGTTTTCTTTCTATTTCTTCCCCATGTACTGAGTTGCCCTATCCTGACTGATCTACCCTGATGTCACCCGACCCAGCTACCCTCTGCCCTCTGATTCTGCCCTCATTGGGATCCTTGCATTGGCTCACTCATCTCACATTAGAAACACTACTGTCAGCTTAAGACAGTTTAACCTTCATGGACTTCCATATTAACACTCACTCATGCTCACTCACATTCTCTCATAATTAATTCTCACCCTTACACAGCAGGCTCACACTATTAGCTATAGTTCTTTATTATTTTACTCCTTTTTCGTGCTTTATCCGGTGTCAACCAGAGAAGTATGGGTTCCCTTCAAGGTTTCTTCGTCCTAGCCTGAGGGAGTTTTTCCTTGCCACCGTCACCCACTGGCTTGTGCAATTCAGGCTTAGACCCAGCTTTCTTTAAAGCTGCTTTGTGACTTCATTGTAAAAAGTGCTATATTAATTTTATATTAACTTTAATTGATTTATTGAGAATAAACATTTGGTTTAAATTGGTCTTGCTTGAGTCTTGAGGTTTTTGTTGTTCATTCACCGTCATTATTACTAAGTACTTTATGAAATTTCATTGATAAGAGTTTTTTTGCATGTTTTCCACTCTGTTTTCTATTGTAAAGTACAGCTGGTCTTAACAAACTGTTTGATCCCTCATTGCCTCATTAGTAACAGTGTGCCAGTAACCTTTAATATTCATGTAATTTATTTACTTGTATACTCTGTGTGAAGTTTGTTAGCTGCTGCTGATGAACACACCACCCTCACACTCTGTTGTTTTTTTGCTCTGGTTAGTTTTAACCATTGAGTACACATGGGGGGGAAAACATGTACTCCATTAATCTTTTTATACATGTGCTATCTAAGCATGGCGGTAATTGGATAACACATTGTTTCTTGTGCAAACAGGACATCCATAATATCTATTATCTCCAGATTACTCTTCCAGGAGTTTCCCCCTCTTGCTTAGGAGAAGACTTGCCCTGAATATCTGTCTTCTCAGCTCACATAAACTAGTCTTTAATAAGCAGTTTGGTGAGGGGGAGGATGGCAACTCTTTTTCCCTGCCAAGGATGATATAAGATGTATGTAATTAACTAATTAACCTGAAGATCTGGAGGGTTTCATTCATCTCAATGTACTCCTTATAATAAAATGTGCTTTGGAACTCCTACGTAATCACATCAACTCTGAGAAGTGTATAAATAACCATCTGTTGTGAATTCACTTTCTTCTTGTAACCAGGGTGTCTTTTTACTCCTGTGTCTCTGTCTGTTTCTTTGCGTTCTCAGTGTCCTTTATGCCCTGTGGTCTAAGAAATGCTCTGTGAATTTTATTTATGTTGGGGTCATAAACATTTTCTGTGTCTTGAGTATCATGATCAGTCCTGCCAGGAAGCTAAGAAAGATGACACTATAACGCAAACATAAACAGAGACATGTTCTTGCCCTTGGCTTTGAGATTAGATGACAACAAATCCATGACGTCACTTTATTTTACAGCTTATTGGAACAAATTGTGCAAATTGTGTTAAAGAAGTTTTAAATATTCTAAAAAACAGCTTTGCCACAGCAGGTAACAGGTTCACATTCTACCGTGATTAAGGTAAGGGCTAGTGTTAGGGTATGCTGAAGTTATGATTAAGTTTGGAATTAGGGTTAGAATAAGAGTTAGGTTACATTTAGATTATGTAGAGATACTGGTTAAGGTTAGGGTAAGGGTAAGTTATGTTATGGTTACATTTAAGATTTGGGTTAGATTAAGAGTTAGGTTAAGTTAAGGTTATGGTTAACATGTAAGGTTAGAGTAAGGGTAAAGTTAAATAAAGTTATAGTACACATTGTCTGAATCCTGAAATGTTCCAAATTCTGTAATTTGTTACATACGTGTTAATTTCTCTTGACACCAGCCTGACCATCGTATGTAACTGAGTTGTGTCACAAGAACTGTGTACTTCACAATATAGGACCTGAAATGTAAAATTCCTGCAGTATTACTGTATGACATATACAGTACTCATGGTTCTTTCAATTGAGATGCTGTTTTTCTTTCTCTCAACTTGTCATCAAAAACCTACACTCCAAAAATGTGCTGCAAAAAATCTCCTTTAATTCAGTTTCATCAATCTTTAGTAATATATAAATTAATTGATAATAGATTAGAAAATAATCAAACAAATACAGTACAATAAAGAATGAAGTCATAAATGAATATAAACTATAGCTAGATAGATGAATGATAAATTCTTGAAATTAGGTTCATGACTATTCTCTAATCATTCCATTTTTTTTCTATAATGCATAAAAGGTCTGTCTGTAATTTAAATTTTTTTTCTAGTGTTAGTTTTCAACTCTTAAAACCCTAGAGCCACACTTTACAGGCAGTTACATGCCATTTTCTAGGCTTCATAAGTCTTAATATCATATAATAAGTATCATAAATAAAGTTTTACCATGTCATGGTGGTCTCATCATTGTGTGATGAATTATCTGTGAATTATCAATAAACAGTTAAAATTCACTCATTTCCAACAGACTTAAATCCCAGTTTAAATGCCAAAGTAGCCTTCCAGTACATGTTTACTGTTTTTGTCCATGTGTACATGCTCAACCTGCAAGCAAATTCTGACTGATCAGGAGAGGTTACAGGGCTGATGACATCACTGACCCAGATATTGGTTTATAGAGGAAAGTATAGAGGGGAGAAAAAAAGAGAAGAAATAAGGCTCTATTTGCATTCTTTTTGCTCATACAATGATAAAAGTATAGGATAAAAGTCATGAGAAGGGATAATACTGATACAAATATAAATATCTAAATAATAAAGCACATCCATGTTGCTTTTTTATTTTATTTGGACCACTGTCAAGGATGCATTAGTTAGTACTTAGAACTTATTATTATAAATATTTTTGTCAGCCTAAGGATTACCAAACCTTACCAAAGTTTTTTTCAGCTCAAAAACTCTCAATGTTTTTATATTCCTTAAAAGCAAAAGAAGTTCTGTTAATATATAATTTTAAATGAAGACAAATTTGAATAGCCTAGGATCTCCTGGAAATACCAATATCTGGTATGTATGACTGTCTACTTTTCAAAATTTTGGTAAAAAATATAATTAAACTCTTTAATTATAACCACAAAAGGGATGAGTCATAAGTGGGTTCATATAAATAAATGAACGCTCCCATTGGTTGTTTAGTATCACTTGAAAATTGTTTGCCAAACATACATCTATGTATCATTTTGTCAAATATACACTGTACTGATCTACAAATTTTAATATTTTGAAGTCTGATGTTCAGGTAGCAGAACATATTTTTATGTACTTTTACATTTTTGTGTTTTAATAAATGATCTGTTAGTCAGGTGTTCATTTATCTGCATATTTGACATTATAAATGAGTCATTTATGAATATATTACAGACACAGATATTTAACATATATATATATATATATATATATATATATATATATATATATATATATATATATATATATCCGGACTATAAGCCGAACCCTGGAAAATAACATATATAAGAACACAAGACTGCACCCCATTATAAGACGCACGGTTTAAAGCATGGACAAAAAGTAGCGGATTATAGTCCGGAAAATACGGTAGTTGTTTATTCTTATATTTACTACATGCTTCCCCCTCCCTAATATTTACTTAAAACTTCCATCTGTTTTTTTCAGATGTATTGAGATGCCCTGTCCTGCCTGATCTGTCCTGATGACAGATCCAGCTCCCCCCTTCTCCGCTGCCCTCTGTGATGCTGTTCTCCTCTGGATCCTTACATTGGCTCACTCACACCTCACTAGACTTAGCTGTGCATGTGACTGTTTAACCTGCATGGACTTTCACATTAACACTGAGCTTGTATCCTCATTTGCATTCTCTCATACTCATATTAGCTAATCCATAGCCTGTTCTCATAGATATAGCTTTTCATTATTTTACTCTTTCTGTCCAGTATTTTTACTCTTCTTGTCATTTTGTTGTTTTTATTTTTTGGGCTATACTGGTGTCAATTCAAGGAGGATGGTATCCACTTTTGAATCTTTGTTCCACTCAGTGTTTCTTTTCTCCCAGGGAAAAGGGAGCTTTTCTTTGCCACTGCTGATCACAATCATATGACTCCACACTGGTCTCAATAATCAGAAAACTGTTTACACACCCATTTTCCAAGATATTTATATCCTATTTGTATCCATTTTCATTTGTCAAGTTCTGACTGATCTCTTAGAACTACTCACTGTTTTGTGTAAGACTCTGGCCTTTTTGACCTCATCTTACCCTGTATTGTATCATTGTTTGATTTGCACTCTTGCCTGTTGATTGATGGTATTGGTATGCCCCTTATGCTCGGTTTGCTAGTGCTGGTTTTGACTATACGGACTGTACATGACTTCATCTTTTGCCTAAGCCCTTTAATAAAACCTGCTTTGATTATACTCTGTGTGTGCCTCCCTTCTGTCCGACCCTTATAATTTCATTATATTTTGATGAGACACATCATTAATAAGTTATTAATTGAGCTTAAATGATTATTTAAAGTGTCCATAAATGCACCTTGAAATTTCTTGAAGAGAAACCCTGAGCAGATCTCCTAATCTTGGTTATTTTTGTGTTTTTCTTGGAACAGGTTTGTTTATCTTTTTCTTTAGCAGATTACTTTCCTTAAATCAAGTAGATAAGTAACTTAATCTGCATAATCTTTATTCAAATTTATTCAAAGAATCATAATTTAAAAGAATCACTTTTATCAGCTGAATTATCAATAACACGTAAGTGTAACGTAATTGTAAATACATGTAAATACATGTAACATGTAAATGGTTGCTATTGTTGATGGCTACATAAATTAATTCTTTATTAATGCATATGATGCATTATTTCCCTATCAGTCAATGTATTAATTTACTGCATTGAAACCATTATTTAGTTGTTATATGTGTGGTTGTGTGTGGCCTAATATTGGAACAATATTGTACAGTTATGCTAAAAGGCATAACTCAAACTAAGAAATTGATATGACAGATTCACAGCTCTGACAGAAGCAAGGAACAAGGTCTGCAAAAAGGTGTGAAACCAATGATCTGAATTCTGGTGGATCTAAAAGGACAATGGTATTGCTAACAATCTTGTGGCACATTCTAAGAGGTGTCCCATTACATTTCAGTGTTGTATCGAAGCCAGATCAGTATATGGCCTGAGGAAAGGAACAGTTGGCAGTCACATTTGGTGGGTTACACACTGTTAGACAGGAATGGGTTAGGTCTTTAAGGGGATGCCGTTGTAGATGATACCTAGTTATTAACGCTGTTTTGGAGCATCAGCAAGCTGTTGTGTCCAACTGCCTCATTACCCCAGTGGTGTCCTGGGTCCAGTCTGCACCAAACAACATACAACACAAAAGCTTCTGTGCCAAGATTTTCTTCTTAGTATCTTGCCCTTTCTTCGACTTTCTTTCTATGATTTGTGGGCAGATGGTTGGAGGATAACATGATCTAGCACTCCCCACGCACAGATACCATTGTTAGCAGATGTGTTGAGCACGTTGCCTTATAGTAGCAGTTCATACCCTCTACTTACACACATTTCTGTATTATGGAAACAACATACCAACTAAGTTATCCAGGAAAATGTCTCATACCGAGAAAGCACTTAATTGTTCAAATTAAAGAGCCTGACCTTGTTGGAATCTAATTAATTAGTGTAGTATGAAGGTTAATTACACCTGTGAGAGGCTCATGCATCATGAAAAAAAAAAACACTTGTCTTTATTCACCTTGTCATGTATTTTGATCATTATAAAACACTAGGGTGAAAAATCCTAAGTAACATGATAAATTACATTTATTACATTTGGCTGACACTTATAAGTGATTCACATTTGAATGATGTTACATAGGTAGGTGAATGTAGCATTACGGATCTTTCCCAAGAACTCTTATTGGTGTAGCATGGTTTGCCTGTCTGACTGGGTAACAGAACTCCAGTCTGCCACAGGAAAGGTGGAGTTGTTACCCATTATGTTTGTATACCAACCAATAGTTCTCAAAATAATACATCTACTGTTACACCATTTTACCAAGTATTCAAAAAAAGTTAAATGTTAAGGTTCAAGGTAAGAACTAAAGATTGTGACTGACTGCATTGAGTCTTTACCCAGACTTCTACTTAGTTATGTTAGACTAGATTATCTTTTGAAACATATAAAAATGTTTTAAAAAATTAGGTTCCAAAAATATTTGAATGTATATATGTATATATAAATCCCAGAGACATGGCTAGTTTATTAGTATAGCACCTTTCATAGACAATGGATGCTTTACAAAAACACAGAAAACCTTAAGATGACACTTCAGAAAGTAGGAATTATTATATAGACTGTTATTTAAGTCAACTCTTAGTTCATAGAGATTCACTATTCGTGGGCAGTTATATGCTGTTTTCTAGGTTTCATAACTCAAGTTTCATAACAAAAACTGCAAGACAAAAAACTGCAAGACACCCAGTATTCTGAAACTTTTGACCAGTAGTGTTCATACATTCTGCAGCAGCATGTTGTTAATCAAGACACATCCCAGCACGATTGATTTATTTTTTTTACTGGTTAAGAATCAACCACAACATTAGGATCACCACTCACTGTTTTTTCAACATCCCTAACACAGGAGGACTGTAGTTTTATAATTAGACTGTCATTGTGCTGTGATGTGATCTCTTGATTAAAATCATGCTGCTGCATAATATATTACCAGGAAAAAGTTTCAGAACCCATATTTGGTGAAAGGAACAGAAATTTGACTAGTTTAAGGTCTCCTGAAAATAATAACATCTGTACAACCTGACTTCTGCAACCTGAACCATCTTCTACAACTTGAAAAATCTATGATATAAATGCGTCAAGTGATTGCAAATGAATATTCTGACTAAATCTACTGAACTACTGAAGACAGCAATCATGTTCGTGTATCACATGAACTTTTTTGCATTTATACATTGTTAACCACTTACCATATTTAGTCAAGTGCCACTTTTTACAGTGAAAGAAGTGCATAGAAAGACACTACAAGCAGTGTGGTAGTAATTCATTTATTGCTTCGTGTTTAGTTGCACCTCAAAGGACTGACTTCAATGCATGCTTTCAGTGGTGTCATGCCAGAATCCTAATGAAGTCACTCGGAATAGCTGCAGGTCCCTCTTTTATCTTGTTGGTGACAGACAATACATCTGTATGTATGTAAAGGCACTGTGGTTAGCACCAAGATCAACAGTTTGCTGTCATGAGTCACATGTTAAGAAGGCACCACTGTTGTGTTCATGACACCAGGTGTCATGGTATGAGGTGCAATTTCACATGTTGCCAGATCAGTTTGACAGTTTGACAGCCCAATGTTACATTAATGATGTTCTGCAACTAGTAGCCCTACCTTTTTCTGAAGATACACAGGGAAATGTTAATCTGCATACTGCTGCCTTCTCAAGAGCTTGCCTTGAAAATGCAGATACTATGCTATGGACAGTCACATAACTAGACCTATCCCTGATTGAAAATGTGTGGGATGTCATTGGACACTCTCTTAACACTCCAAAGAAAATTCAAACTGCATGGAATTGATTATTGCAGGACACTATTAGGAACTTCTACAAGTACATTCCACGACGGTTGACATTATACCAGACACCATACTGAGACACCTCTGCATGTGTAGTTCTATAAATATTGCCCATATCAGTCTAAAGTTTTACTCATTTATTGTTCCTGGTAAATTTGATCTTCTTTACGAATAGCACTGTTATGCAATGCTTTCTTCTGAATGCAACTATTTATTTATTTAATGATTTACTTTAAATAAGGCTTTGCACTTTTCTATGGCCTTGATAAATCACCCCTAATCCTAGTACTAAGGAAAGACTAAATGCTACTGAGTCAAAATCAAGACCATTAATTTGTTGGTTTATATGCTACACTTTGTCTGCTACCTTCTACATCATTCATCGTTGTGCAGTTTCTGACCTCAGAACCACTGTTGACTTGACAGTGTTTAGGTGGTGTTCTCATAGTGTATGTATTTATAGTATATATAACCCTAGTGCAAGTAAATCTGGCAGAGCTGTGATTCTGGACTGTTTGCACATTCGCCTCACTGCAAAGAGTAGTCTGCTACTAAAAAATATCAAGCTAAATGTAGCTCTGTGGTCAGAAAATGACCACTGAGGACATTTATGACAAATTGTACATGGCAACAGTTTGGTCACAGTTTTAGATTAGCATTTTGGTGTCTCAAGTTGCTACATTTTTAGACAGCCAAAAGTTCTCCCAAGAGAGAATTCAGTACCACAATATCTACAGTAAGGGAGAAGAAGGACACCTGAGTGCATCTGAAATTTTCATAGCAGAATAGATCAGGAGCTGAACACTTTTCTAGTGAATGTCAGCATCTTGTTCTCATATCTCCCTCATCTGGTAGTAATTTCTTGCTATGAGTCTGAGGGAGCCCTCCAGGGGCCTTGAGAGCTCCAGGGCTGTGTTCTGCACTCTTATGACTTTAAGGCTGCTATTCTGTGTTCATATTTCCCAAGAGAGGAACAAGCCCAGACCGGATATCCAAACCACTTTTAAAATTTCAAAGCTCCATATTTTTCACTTCTGATCAACCACCTGGTTGAAGGGATCCATTCACCATGTAAATTGCTGAGAGCTGCCTTTTTCTATCCATGTTGCATTCATAATTGACAGGAAATTCCAGAGTGAGAATAAATGCATCTTTCATTTATTTTCAAGGTATGTTTTGGGCTAAGAGGGAGAAAATGTATCATGAGAGGAGAATTGTTTCAGTGTTCCAGTTTCAAAGGAAATTGAGAATTTCTCATTTTGTCTTTGTTATCAGACATATGTGGCTGCCTCATTTTAACCCATCCATGCAGTGTAATACATACATACACACCAGTCAATTTACACATTAGGGGGTAGTGAGCACATGTGCCAGGATGGTGGGCAGCCCTATCCACAGTGCCTGGGGAGCAGCTGTGGAGTTAAGGGCCTTGCTCAAGGGTACTTTAGTCATGTCCTGCCAGTTCAGGGAATCCAACCATCAACCTTTCAGTCACAAGGCTGGTTCCCTAACCACTAGTCCACGGCTGACAGGCATTGGGGTGCTTTCTGTTTGATTGACCTACCCTGAAATTCAAAATTTGTGCCACCATGGGATTGCAGCCCATAAAAACTTGAGTTAACCCATTGTTTTATTTCATTGAAGTAGACCTACACCAAATAGAGAAATTCATCATACCTTAAAATAATAGCTTCTATTACAGGCTTGTAATAGAGAGAATGACATCTCTCTCATTGCATGAGACCTCTTGTGAGAACTGTAGTACTGCATTACCTCACATTTGTGTTAAATGTTGTAATATTACTTTACTCAGTTGAGCTTCTTTCACTTCTACCACTCAACAAATTCATGTGTAAAGCTGTCTATTATGTGGTGCTAAAAGCCTGATTTTTATTCACAGCAGTGATGTAAATGTGAATTACTTTGCAACTGTAGGGGTAGCCCAGCAAAGCATACTAATTATCATCTAATGCTGCTTTAATCCCATAGTTGGTCACATGGTTAAAAAACTGTTATCGCTGGCAAAAGCTGCAATTTCTAAGATTTTTATTTTCCAGATGATGGACATCAGTGTACACAAATGTGTCCTCCCAACACCTGAACACAGGCAGAGTGATAATGAATGGTGGCTCCCCACTGTGTGGGAATGATGCGTGTGGAAGAGTGACCGTTTCTCTGCTTAGCCGCCATAGAAAATCAATAGCCACTCGTTCTCCCTTGAATGCTTCTGCCATTTTTGAAGTCATTGCACTTGACAGGCAAGTGTCCTGAGGAAATAAAATGTTTTCAAAGTGCAGGGCGAGGGAACAGGTGAAACGTTCATTTTCATGGCAGAATGGAAATGACAGCAATTGCATACATGTCAAATGGAGGAGAGGGATGGATGGTGGTTTCAGTATTGGCTTGGAGAGAATGGCTTTAAATTGGTGTGGAAATTGTCTCCCGGTATTCCATCAGAACTGGATAAGCACTGGAATAGCATGATGCCATTCAGAATTGTGTGTTGCCTTGGTAGTGCTTTGTTAATAAAAAGCATGACATTTTTGAATGGAATATGAACCATCTATGTAGTGACTAGTTATTCCAATATAAAAAAAACAAACAAACAAACAAACATTTGACATCACAAATGTACTGCAGAGTGAACACTGCAGAAAAGAGCTACACAATTGTATTAGCAAAGATGATACAAACAAGTGAGGTGCTGTAACATTCATTGTCATGCAGATTTGTTTTGTGTATTAGCTTTTTGCTTGCTTGCCACCATGAATACAGGTTGTCAGTGCTGTTTCCACTGAGCACTCAATTTTAGTTGGTTGATGAAACCTTGTCAGCAGAGTGGAGATGACAGTTTAATCAATGTAATTAGATTGAATTGAATCTTTCTACTAGATATTTCTACATCTCTAGTCCTCTTTCATCTAACATCTTTTTAAGTAGTATTATATTTTGATTATATTATAATTATATAATTTGTTTCTTGCTCCACCTTCTCCTGTCTCCTTCCATATCTCCTTCCACCTGTGTGTAGTGTTCCTAATAGTATCTTTTTTATATCACTGCTTTTGAATTAAAAACATGCATCTACATGTTTGCCTGTTTCTAGTTTTCTCAATCATTTGAACCCTGTGGCAGCTCTGCACACTTTGGATCGGTTCTGGACCAATAGAAATGCTCTAATATTTATTTAAATTAATCTTATTTTACATAACGGTCTATTGAAAAAGAAAAAAAAAAAGATTTTTGCCTCCTCCTGTAAATTCACTATTTTGGAGATAGATCTTTTCATTGGACAAAGGTAATATATAGCTCTAATGATCCCATGCTTTTGGATATCTTTACCTTTATGTTTTGTTGGTAGTGATTGCTCAGTGTTTTTTGCATTACAATAAATAAATTCACTCAAAGGAATAATTTTTTTTGTGATTTTAATTATGGGATTTCATAAAATTTAAATTTGGAAATTTATGATTTCTCGACATTGGCAGATATTTACATGGAGCAATCTCACCGTGAGAGGAGGAGAGAGTTGTAAGTTCCAGTTAGAGTATGGTTTTAGACCCTGTCCATGTTTAGTGAGTAATAAAGTCACTCAGTTAAGTGTCATTAAATTTTTCTCGCTCAGAGACCAGTGGACAGCAGTATAGTGTGTGTTTGTCCTATTAACCAAGCTACACGGGACCAGTAGCTGGTTGGAAGCACACCCAGTTAGCGGAACACTCAGGGTTCCTCACTCCAGCCTACGAGGGACAACAACGTTTTTCCATAACGCTTCTAATCTGTCCACCCTTACATTTCACAACAGAATCACAAAGACTGAAAGAAAGTTTGCACATGGTTAAGAATGAACCAGTGAGTACTCCAAATCTAAGAAAGGGATTCCTTCATGCTGCTGCATGACTAATAAACAGGACTGCACCCTTTATTTGTTTTTGTTTGCTGATGGGGAAAATTTAAAAAAGTGAAAAGTGTACATTTAAGTTCTGATAAATGAATTTCTGTTTTATATGGATATGTAAGTATTTATTTTATTATGTTTGTAACCGGTGTATTGTTTGGTTTTGAGATTTTGTTTGGAAATATAATTTGAATGTAATAACACATTTTCATTTTTTATAGAAACTGTGTCTGACTCCACTCATTTGATATAGGGTGTGTGAATCTGGTAGTGTGTTAGTTTGGGTAATGTTACATTAACCAGGAGCCACTGGAGCTTAACAGATGAGAACCACACCCACGACTCAGGATAATCATTAACACCACTCCCTCAGTGGTAAACAAGGGCTACACAACATCTGTGTGAATAATAAAATAATAGCAATCATGTAATTGTACTAACATAATAACAAATTAACATATCACAGTAATTCAAAAACCTTACATACCCATTTTTGTAGGTTTTCACTTTTTGTAGACACCAATTTATCATTTGCCATGGACACATATGTAGTATTGCCTCCACATTTAACCCATCCATGCAGCAAACACACAGTGATAAAGTGAGCACACAAGCATTCAAGGGCACATCAGTTACAGCCTGTCAGGTTGGGGACTCTTACCAGCAACCTTCCAGTCACAAGCTGTCCCCCCAAAATTGTTGATGATTGGATATAAATAATAAAAGAAATGCTCCAAAATGACTTGAAATAAAACTGAATTTGATTAAAAGTTAAGAATTATTTTAAAATGGTCATTTTGGAAATTAAAAGTCTAGAAAGTTCAAAGAACTTTTTATATTGCCATGACATTTGTCTATATCCATGAATATTTTCTTCACGTTGTTTTCAGAGCTCATCTCAGAAAAGGGGCATACACTACTTCAGGCAAAAAGCCCTGACTCAGTGATTATACACTGCCTATGCATCACTAGTGTCTTAACTTTCATATGGAGGTTTGTAGAAGGCAGTTCAGAGTGGCAGGGAATACAAATTAGTGAGAAGATGCAGTGACAACTGTGACCAGGAACACATTGCTCATCATTCTTTATGTTCACATTGACACATGTGTCCACTCATTAAGCCTAATGCTGTCTACATACAATTTTTCATTTTGTGCCACATCTGCCTCTGTTTAGTTATTCACCGGTACTCATTTGAGCTGAGAGAACCATGAGCTGATGCTTGTTTTATCTCATTCAGTGTTTAATTAATCACCATAATTTTAATCATCATTACTATCATCACGATCTTCATTAACATCATGAACATCATCATCACAGTCAAACCTTTCTGTAAGAGATTACACTCATATTAGGAGCTCCAGATGTGCTTCCAGCATCAAACATTAACATACAGTATCATGCAGTTTTCTTCATATAGTAGTATTATCCATATCCCACACTACTGTTTACACACTAGTTTTATCTGTAGTGATCCTTTAATCACCACAGCTCCCACAAAATGTATGGATGACATTCATGAAGAAAAGTTGTCCAGACTGTACTTTCTCTAAAATCCATGGACAACCATGAGTTTATGATGAAATCAAAGATGGCAGAGACTAAAACACAGATTAAACACAGATTACTGAGCTATGTGTGTGTACATTTTTATTTCAAAATGTCAAATAGAATAAAAATCTTTTTGCTTGTTTGGGGGGAACCTGAGGTATTGGGCAGAAGATTGGAGCAGCTTCAGGGAAACCCTTTCCCTGCTTTCATTACAAAAATGAAAATGATTTTGTTGGGTGATGTGTTACTAATGCACTGTTAAGTAGCTGATGAGAGTTTGGAACGGAGGGAACCTGACAGAAGAAAAGACAACAATACACAGCAAACAGACAAAACTCTATGAGCACGAACTTCAGTGACAGTAGAAAGCAGATGAAGAACTATCCAATAGGTCAAATAGCTCTTCATGAAATTTGGGGATAGAATTTAGAGGACTGGAGGATAGAAGAAAATACAGGAGAACAGATAACAGAAATGAGTTAAATTCTGTTTTTAGTCTTAACTGTGTTACTGTGTTAAACGTTTTTGACTAAATAATAAGAATATAATATAAAAAAATAATAATAAAAAAATATAAAAATAAATTAGATTTTGAATTTGTTTATTAAAATGGAAACAAAGTAAGATTGGCAGGAGATTTCAGGCTTCAGGTTCTGTGGGTTCCCACAGGTTCCCCCCCCCCCTCTCCTCTAGTACTTGTCAAAATCAAGGTGGAAAGTGAACCCAGATGCTGTTATAAAGTAAACAAAACACAGGATTGAATTGACAGGAAAACAGACAACAATGGTGAAGGTATATCAGTCATGAAAATGTTATGATGACAGGGCACCCACTCCAAAAGTAGTTACTGTACTAATCTAATTTAGTAACATGATGTACAGCACAAAAATCACAACATTGCATGACTCCCCCTGCATGTTAGTGTCCTGGGTGGCTGCTCATGTGGCTGTGCAAACTCTGATGTGTTGGGCTGGAGTTCAGAGCGGTTTCCAGTAAAGTAAGAGAAGCTGAAGCTGTATTTTACAATGCATTCATGGGCCATGCAAAGGCTGTGCTGTAATTGTGGTAAGCTTGACATGACCAACATCCAAGATATTGAAAAAAAAAATAATAATAAAAAAAAAAAAACGTGGGCCATCAACTATCAAAATCAACCTGCACAAAATATATGAAAAAATCCAAGAAATCTCAGATCACTGAGAAAGCCCTAGTTAGGGTTTCTTCTTTCCTCTGATAAAGAATGTGTGTCACTTTAAAACTTTACCATTTCATTCCAATCTCTCTCCTTTTAGATAAGCTGTTATAGATCAGCAGGAGTCACTTGTCACACTGTAAACTGGTAATGTTTACATTATCTGTTCTCCATAAATCTAATCTGCCCCATTTGAGAAGGACCCTGATTGCCCAGCCACCACTTCACATTGGCTGCTCACATTTTGGCTACTGGACCGAGACTAGTTCCCCACCCTGCCCTGGACTAGTTTTTCATCTGCTGTAACAAACTATGTACAAATTTACAAAGACCCTAATTAGCTGTTACTGTTACTATTATGTCCCATTATGACAAACTGTCATTACTTCAATACACAGTATTACATCGTGTGGTGGTCCAGTAATTGGGAGAAGTTTTTCCTTGCTATTGTCACCCTGTCGCTTACTCACCAGGGGTTTATGACAATGGTATCATTATCATCATCACCAGCTTTGTTGTCAAAGTTATCTTTATCATTATCATGATCATCATCTGTCTTAGCATAATTCTACAGAAATAATTGTGTTAAAATTGTGAAATATTTTTATAGTATCAGCATAGCATAAGACAGCAGATCTTTTTCATGATCATTCATCCTAGTATACACTATTTGTCCATATGTTTGTGGACATCCCTTCTAATGAATGCATTAAGCTACTTTAATGTACACCTATTGCTGACAGATGTGTACACACAGCCTGAATAGTCTCTGTAGGGACAAACTGCAAATAGAACAAAAAGGATGAGGATGAGGTGAAGTGGTGATCATCCATCAACCTCACCACAACTTCACTCTTGGAACGGAATGGAATCAAATCCCCACAGCAATGCACCAAATCCAAATCTTGCAGAAACCCTCCTCTGTACATTAGAGACTATAACAAAAGCAGGATAAACTTTTAAACTCTTTTTAATGTCCTTGATTTCAGGACAAACAATGAAGATGTCCCAATACTTTTGTCCACACAGTGTATCTTCATATACTAAAAGAAATAATCATCAAGATGGTGAAGTCCACTGTAGTTTGTGCAGCGTAGTGGATGGCAACATTGACCTGCTGTTTGCAGATTAAGATTTGATTCTCTAACCAGAAAAGCTATTAGCCTTACAACAAAATGAGCTCATAAACTAGACTAATGCTACATTTACCTACCTGTGTACAATAACTCAAACATAATCTGCTCTGCATACGAGCATCATATGTGAAAAGGATGCATTTTAAGAGAGATAGGAATGTCATTAATTAAACACCTTTAAAGTACCATATGATTGTGGGAAGAGAGGAGACACTTAGGAGTCTGAAGGTCAAATGAGATAATGAAGCCTCTACAGTTCCTTTCTTGCTAGCTGAATAATAATTGTAAGTTCTCATCAGTTAGGGACTGGGTCTGGGTATTTGGTTAGCTTTTCAAGGCAACCAATTAAGCTGAATTAGGTGGGATGAAAGCACAGAGCACAGGGCTATTGCTGGAGAACGGAAAAACAAACAAGAAAGCATGCATTTGCATATATATTAATTACAGTAAATGTACTGGGAATGTATTATAGCCTGGTTTCATTTTTCTTGCTTAAATCTCACCCAATCTGTGAGAACACCAAGATACTTCTTAAGGTTGTAATTTCATTCCTTAAATTGATGTGTCTATATAATTGAGACACTGAGTCTAAAATGAGAGAGTGCTGCGATTAAAAGCTAGCCGAGTGGATTTATGAAGCGTGTACGTTGCTTCATGATTATTTCTAATGTTCCTTCAGAAGTGACCAAGGGGGTGGGTGGGGGTTGGAAGTGATGTGTTGGGGGAAGGCTGTACAGTGGCCATGCAGCATCACTTGAGAAATGGAAAGGCGCTGAAGCTTTGCTATGCAGAGGAGCACTAATTCCACCATTTGATATAATTATGGTGTCTCCAGCGTGGACGACGCACCAGCTAGATTTATATTCACGCCTGTACTTCCTGACATGAGGATCCTATGACATGCACTAAAAGGGGCATTTGTCATTGAGATCATGCAAATGTATGCAGCAAGCACCCTATATCACAATAATTACAGCCCCTTCCTAGGAGCTAAACTCATGATTCTCTTTGCGCAGCAGTGGCCATACACCCCCTCCTGTGACTTTCAGCCCACAAACTAAATCTTATACATTGTTCCATCATTTCCCTATGCTTTAATTTACCTGCTATTGTTTTGGAGTCTGTGTTTGGCTCTAATAACTCCATAACTGGCTTAAATACTTAATTTTTCAATAGACAGATTGTGATTCCTAAAATTATTCCTCTAATAAAGTTCCCTCCGGTGGTTTATTTCCAAGGTATTACTGGAATATTTCAGCTCCTTGCATTGCCACAGTAATGGTCATCAAAAAGGCACACATGGGTCATCAGCTAGTTTCCCTCAGAGGATGGAAGTCAATATGCATAGCTAAAAATATCCTACTTTTAGTAGATGGGTGTTCTCCTGGGTCATTGACAGCAATCGTTGAAGTCTAGTACCATTAGTAGCCTTACAATAGATGACCAAGATGAAACCATTGAAAGACTTTTTACCTCTTCATGTTAAATCTATCAATCAATTATGAAATCCACAAATTAGTCCTATAAACATTTTGTTTTAAATTAATCTTTTAAATCAAAATTCCAGTTTGCAGTTATTATACTTACTAGGATCTTTCTCTCCATATTAAAGAGTCTCACGTTAAAGAGTCTCATATTAAAGAGACTCACTTTTGTAAGTCGCTCTGGATAAGGGCATCTGCTAAATGCCGTAAATGTAAATAATTAGAAATCAGATTTGACCCTGCCAAAGTAGCAGTAACTAGATCCACACTTTTCAGGCAGTTATGTGCCATTTTCTAGGCTTCACAACTCAGGATCAGAGTAACCTTCAGACATGATACACATATCATAACAAAGAGCAACCAACCCTGTGTGATGAATTATAAGCCAATAATCCACCTTAGAAAATTCATTCATTTGCATTATTTGTTTTATTAGGTCTAATAATGCTAGTGCTTCTAACAAAGTGGATTGTGAATGTATGTTTTTTTTCTCCCCCATATCTGTGCACACTAGTCAAGTACCAGACCTATGTTGAGTAATACTGTCATGACACTTATGGCATCTAGCTGACCCTCTTATCCAGAGTGACTTATAAGATTACTCATATTACAGAGGTGGGCCAGAGTAGTGTTAGGTGTCTTGCCCAAGACACAACTGTGCTGTAACACAGCACAGTTACCTAGACACAGAATTGAACCCAAGTTGCCCATATGTTGTGGTAGCTCACTGGTGGTGTTATCTGTTGCGCCACATTTTTTGCCTCCCAAAAATATACATGGTAGGTGACTTGGCTGTGCTAAAATCCCCCTACGTGTAAATGTGTGAGTGAATGGTTGTCTGTGGCTCCCTGTCCAGGGGATATTCCTGTGTTGCACCCAATGATTCTGGGTAGATGGATAGATGGATGAATTACTCAAGTACTGAAAGCTAAAAGAAAAAAAAAAAAAAACAGTACCATCAAGCAGCATGACAAGAATGTCATTTTAAGGAGCTAATATATAAAAGGCATACAGACATACACAGACATACACATTGAAAAAGATATGCTGCAGATACAAATATGCTGCATAGTTTTCATTTTATTGAAAAGAATAGAATTGAGTATACTTACAGAACATTGTCACAATCTTCAAGAAAATGTATGAAGCTGGCCAACACTGCAAGTAACCAACAAACTAATTGGGAGAACTTTCACCAAAATGTGCCGTTTTCAACACTTGTCATGCATATTTGTCCTTCTCCATTCAGATGTAGAAGAAGGAAATTTTACACATGATTTATTAAAACTGCATGTTATTTAAATCACGCCTCTGAATGTTTTACAGATTTGTAAAGCCATTAGAAAAATCAATACTTTGCTTTTAGGTGATGATTTAATTAATGCAAAGTGAAGTTTGTCCAGAATACTCATAGCTGAGCATAGTCAAGAGCAGTGGCAACCGCTCTATGACCCATCTGATAAAAGTCTGTTTGATTGTATTGACTGCACTGCATTGATTTAGAGGACCCGAATAACAATATGCTTTCAGAAAGCTGAATAATGTAATACAGTCAAAAAGGTAGAACAGAAAGTGCAATTCTGTTGATTAATATTCCTGACATAGAATTTGTTCACACGGAAAGATTCATTTAGTTGCTTTCTCATCGAGAGAGGAAACATTGTAGACAGCAGGTGTTCACGGTTGCAATAATGCATGGTGCACTTCATGATACTGACAATACTGCCATACTGCACAGTAAAATAATACAACATTAACAGTACTCATCCTTTTATTTAAGTCTACCTTGTATACATAGTGTCTGTTTACTTATATATCCTGTTCATTTTTTTTCTCTAGTGTAATTATGTGTATAGTTGTAACTGTGCACAGTTTTTGTATAGTATATTGTATATGCTGCACTGTTTATTTATTTATTTATTATCCATTTTTTGTCCTGAGTGCCAAACTATCACTCACTATTCCTTTGCTGCTGTTACAATGTGTATTCCCTACTGCAGGACTAAAAGATTTTCTTGTCTTATAAGACCAGCAATATAAAGTATTTTTGGAATATCAATTGAATTGGTAACTAAAACAAACAAACAAACAAAGAGAAATATTGATCCATATCCAGTCATAGTGTTGTTCTCATTGAGTACTGAGCTGCTGTGGGATAGGATGATCAGATGAGAATGACTGAAATTCAGGACAAGAGAGTTTGGGTCAGTGTAGATTCAGAAATAATTTAGATTAAAGTCAGACAATGGATATATTGTTTGCCAACTGAGGAAATTCAACCTGCATTAGCTGCTGCTGATTCATTTCTATACAGGATATTCAGATACTATAGTGCATCATCAGATCTGTTGAAAAGACCACCAGTGTTCATCTGCAAATCTGTATTAACCATTAGAACCCTTGACCAATTTTCTAGCTGTTTTCCAAGCTCAATCACTTGCTGATGATACAATGATAAAACGGCCATGGTTAGATAGGGTAAGCTACTTATAATGTAAGTTATTCTGATCCTGACTTATGAAGCCTATAAAATGGCATGTAACTGCACACAAAGTGATCTTGGGTTCTAAAAGCTGACCCTTTTCTAGTTTGTGAACCGTATTCATATTGTTTGTTTGTTTGTTTTTGCTACTTTTTTGTTCTTCCTTGTTCTCTGCTAAGTCTAAAACATTGGTGGCCAGACCAAATGTAAATGTAGAATTATAATTCATTATGTAACTAGTTATGTAATTAACAATTATGTGTGCATTTATAGAGTGTAGTGAAACAACAACTATAACTTCTATATGGCTTCTAAGGGTTAAATCAGAGACTACACTATGTCTTCACCTTCTAGTATCTCATCTGACTTTCCCCTCACGAAAGCTGTAAAATGGGAAACGATTCTGTCAGCATAATAAAATCTATCATGATTTAAAGCAATAAAGATATAATTTAATTCTGAATAGCATTAATATGATGCTCAGTGAGGTAGAAGGGGGTGCAATAATGATGATGTGTTTATTGTGAATAGTGAAAGTCCTGCAAGGGCAATGAGCATGATGCTTTTACCCTCATTTTTAAAAGCTGGGAAACCATTATCTCTACCATTGGTCAGTATCATCTACAGGTGTAATGTGCTTGAGAATGGATTGATTTAGCCATTCACTTTGCAAACATCATCTTACAAGCCCTTACTCCTGAGCTATTGAACCCGTGTGGCAAATTAACACAAGCCCTTGGGCATGAATGGCATTCATTGTGCCAACTAACATCATAACAACTGAAAGAAAAGATTAGCATGTTTGATGTAGCACAACATTGCATAAATAAGTTGTATAATTGCATAAAGTGCAGAAATATAGATGCAAGTATCTTATTTGCACTAAATAGTGTTAAAAACACATTTAGACATTCCTCCTCTGTAAGGTTTTGTTTTAAGATAAGCTATATAAGGAACTCACTCAGGGGCCATCTTGGCAACATCCCAAAGAGTTATAACCATATATATACATTTTTCAAGGAATGCCAAAGCAATTATTAGAAATGTGCTTTTCTTGTGAGGACACTGCCAAATTAATAACTACTCAGTAGTTACTAACCTCAGACATTAGTTGGTTTACTCATCAAATCAAATCAAGTTTAATGTCACATCACATTCCACAGGTGAGTGAACACTCGCAGCAGCAAAACAGATGTATAGAAAACATGTGAGACAAAAATAAATAAATGAACAAAAATATACCTTTATGTAATATACATTGCATCTGGAAAGTATTCACAGTGCTTCAGGTTTTGCATATATTGTTGTAACTGCCTTATTCAATCAATCAATCAATCAATCAATCAATCAATCAATCAATCAATCAATCAATCAATCAATCAATCAAATTTTATTAATATAGCACTTTTTACAACAGGAAGTTGTCACAAAGCAGCTTTATAAAGATCTGGGTCCAAGCCTCAAATGAGCAGCCAGTAGGCAAACAGTGGCAAGGAAAAACTCCCTCAGTTTTGGAGGAAGAAACCTTGAGAGGAATCCAAAGCTCAAGAGAGGAACCCATCGTCCTCTGGTCGACACCGGAGAGCACATAACAACGGCACAATACATTGGGATGGAAAGTGGAAAAGAAATGAAATGAATAAAAAATAGAGGGAGGGAAGATAAATACAGTTTAGCTTGTAAAAATGATACAGGTATGAATGAATGAATGAATGAATAATGAATAATGAGATCCGTGCAGGTGGCATAGTCGGGTCTGGCAGTTGGTAGTAGGAAGTGGATGAGTGGACTGGTATCCGCAGGCGTCCAGGGCAGCTCAGGACATGGGGGGAGAGAGGGAGAAAGATTAATGCCACTTAAATTAATTCAATTATTTTTTTTCCTTACAATTCTACACACAGTGTCTCATAATGAAATAAAAAGTGAGAAATGTTTGAGGCAATTACAGCCTCACTTCTTTTTGAGTAGGATGCTATAAGCTTGGCATAACTGTTTTTGGGAACTGTCTCCCATTCTTATATCAAGCTCCATCAGACTGGATGGGGAATGTCAGTGCACAGCCATTTTTAGAAAATTCCATAGATGTTCAATCGGGTTCAAGTCTGCGCTCTGTCTGTGCCACTCAAGAACATTCACAGAGTTGTTATGTAGCCACTCCATTGTTATCTTGGCTGTGTGCTTACGGTCATTGTCCTGTTGGAGGATAAACCTTCATCTCGATCTGAGGTTATTTTTCTGGCACCAGTGTGTCAGGAGGCCGACCTTGTCTCTGTAGGCTACCTCATTGTCATTGGAGATCAGGCCTATGATTGTTGTGTTGTCAGCAGTTTAACCATGATATTGGAGCTGTGTCTGGCTGTGCAGTCGTGGGTGTACTGGGAGTATAAGAGTGGGCTGAGCAAACAGCCCTGAAGGACTCCAGTGTTGAGAGTCAGTGAGGAGGATGTATTTCTGCCCATCTTCACCACCTGCTGATGGCTCATTTCAGACTAAGATCTGGAGGTTCATGTTGAGACTCAGGGGAAGGATGGTGTTGAATGCTGATCTGCAGTCCATTCTCACTTGTGTTCTTCTTCTCCAGGTGAGAGAGGGCAGTATGCAGGATGAGGGCAATGACATAGTCAGTGGATCTGTTCTGCCTGTATGCAAATTGCAGTGGGTCCAAAGTATCAGGCAGCAGATGAAGTCTCTAACCAGCTTCTTTGAGCACTTGCTTATGACAGAGGTCAGAGCAACCGGGTGCAAGTCATTTA
Source organism: Acestrorhynchus altus (assembly GCA_034509495.1). Classification (NCBI taxonomy): domain Eukaryota; kingdom Metazoa; phylum Chordata; class Actinopteri; order Characiformes; family Acestrorhynchidae; genus Acestrorhynchus; species Acestrorhynchus altus. Next base: position 16,434,053 of record CM067507.1, on the reverse strand, counting down.
AGCAAGATTGATTATTGAAGTGAGTAGTATTGCCATGGTTAGATCTAAAGAGCTGTCAGAGACCTTCAGAACAAATGCATTTGAGTCTAGGAAGGGATTAAAAAATCTCAAAAATAATTAGAAATCAGCAATTCCACTGCATGGAAAATAAATGACAAGTGGAGAACATTTAAAAGAACTATCAACATGGCCAGGTCAGGTTGGTTTAGCCCAAGCTTAAGTTCAGCCGAGGAGCAGACTACAAAATACATAAAGTATCCAACAATCCTAAAATATCAATACAGGACCTACAAGTAGCTTATTACCACTGTTGATGTAAACCCTGTTGAGATGATGTGGAGTGAATTGAAATAGTAAATGATAACAGAATTCTCTTTGATTCAGCAAATGTAATGCAATTAAATGACCTTTATCCATAAATATTTTTTTCATAACTGTATGGTATTGGGTGACATGCTACAAATACAAAAGATACTAATTGTAGTAGTCTGGTGTCAGGATGTACTCTGCCGATGATGAGAGGCAGAAGTATTCAAAGTGGTTTGAATATTTATTACTCACTTAAATGCATAGACAAGACTGGAAACACCTGGGGATGAATTACAAATGGGCTGGGTTACAAATGATACACAGATAACGAAAACGCTGATAACGAGGCGGGGCAAAGGCGGAGACTGAAACCAAAACGAAGGTGACAGTAGACCCCTCCCCAATGTGCAACACTGGGGTGCATAAGACAACCCTGGAGGAGAGGAATTGGGCAAACAAGACCAAGACAGATATGACTAAACATGAACACAATACAGAAGATCTGACAGGCACCTTGACAAAGATGGAGAGGATAGTGGTGGTGCTGTAGCAAGTGTGGTGAGTGACAATGTGCACATCACAGGAATAGATGCAGTGGACACCATCGCTGATGACACAGGAACAGATGGAGTTGATGGTGCCACCAACACCACAGGAACAGATGCAGCAGATACAGTCACCACTGATGCCATAGATGGCGCTGCAGTAGACACTCAACACCAGCTAGTGTTGGCTTTTGGAGGCTTCCGCAGTCCCATAACTGAACAGCTTGTGGTTCCCAAAAACCCTGTCATGTCCATATTTGATCAGCTTGGACAGGATTTGTTACACAGACAATGTAACACACGCTGACGTCAAAACACAAAAGCTGACAAAGACTGACTGAACAAAGGAACTTAAATACATAGACAAGACCAGAAACACCTGGAGATAAATTACAAACAGGCAGGGTTATAAATGATATACAGGTGGAAAACACTAATGACAGGGCAGGGCAAAGGTACAAGACTGTTAACAAACAGCCATGTGCTACAAAGCAAAACGGTGAAAACAGATGAAAGGAAATACATGACAGATATGTGACATCTGGTTACATTCTGCATATGACAATAACAGTTTTTAATTAATTACCATAATCAGTCATTTTGTTTAACAGTTCTAATACCACAATCTGAAATCAATAACTTACTAGAACAGATAAAGGTGGAAGCTGAAGAACCCATTTGTCTGTGTTGTTGCAGGGCTGTGCATCTGCTGTTCTATGCTATTAAAATTCTCTGCTGTAGTTTCTCAGTTCAGCAAAGAAGACTTTTACAATTAGGATTATGATGAGGGTGGAGTGAACTGACAAGTATATAATATAATATAATAAAATATAATATAATATAATATAATATAATATAATATAATATAATATAATATAATATAATATAATATAATATAATATAATATAATATAATCATCATTAATAACAATTATTCTTTTTTTCTTTTTTATTATGATTATATAATAATATTATTATAGAGCTTGTGGATCCCTGTCCCTCTAAATTGGTGGCCTCTGGTTTTGGTGGCTGAACTCCAGGCAAAATCGACCTTAATGAGTACTTAGTGAGTAATGAGTAGGTCGGTTTACGAATAATTTATGAGCAAGATCATGTAGTACTTTTACGCACAGATTTGTGAAACACTCCTTAATTAACAACCATCTAAAGTACTAGTCATCAAAGTACTTAGGGTTACAAAGCTTTTGGAAAACTTGCCCAACCAAAAGGCCAACCTTAGTGGTCGCGCAAACATTTTTTCACCATGTGAAATGCAGCCAATAGCACACCCATTTAAGTAACAATGTATGTGTTATTTGTAAGTACTACATATTTACAATTTTATTATGTTTTTTTATTTTATGGCTTAAGCATTCTTACTGTAATGGGTGTCAGCTTTAAGTTGTACTAAATTCTGAATGTTTTTTTTTTTTTGTTAACTTTAATTCTTCAATGCAATTATTTATTTATTACTGTTGAATTCAGCACACTGGTTCAAACACTGTTGAGTTCATTAAATTGACAGAACTTGTTTATGCAACATTTTTTAAATGGACACTATTTTTTACTGTCATTGATATTTTGTTATCATTAACAATTAGCTCAAGGTTCAAGGTTGGTTCAAGCCTGGTGTCCATTCTGTGGGACAGCCGAGGTGGCACAATGCTGAATAAAATTGCCATTTATTGTTAAATCTTATGATGATCTAACCACAAATCATTCTGTAATTTTCCAAAGTGCAATCTGTTCCACTTGCAACAATTAAGCCATTGTCATGCTGAAACTGGAAATAGTATTGGTTAATTTTAGATTGCTGTTTTCATTCAGATTCACCTGAGGAGAAGAAGCACTTGGTTTAATAAAATGATTGCTTTGACCTTCAGAGACCAAATGTGAATGAACACAGCTCTCCTAAATATAATGGCAGAAGCCACAGTAATAACATTATGATAGCAAATATCTCCATCCATACATCTGGTAGAAAAGGTAACTATTAATGATCCAATCTTCTTAAACAGGAATGCATGCAGAATAAATATGACCACAAGGGACATTATTGTAACAAATAGCGTCATTATTCTCCTCAACCACTTAACCTTCTGTATTAGCTGTGTGCTGTTTGAGGGGGATGTATGCAAACCATGGCAACCCATCAGCATTTTGAATCCAAAAGCCTGTGTCAGAGTGACTGCGCTTCAGAAAGAGCTGTGAGGGCAGACTAATAGTTCCCATTTTTCATGGCCAAACATTAGAGGTCAATGCAGTTTATTTAGCTTGTTTTGCAGAACACTGACTCCTTTGAGGTATTCACTCTTGCTGTTGTTCTTTCCTTCTGCCTCTTTCAAAAATAAACCAGGAGACAAATTAATAAAAAAGGAGTGCAGCTGCTTTCATTTTCTTTTGTGCTATGGGTACAGACCTAGAACACTTTTAAAAATGAAAGCAGGCGGGCAAGACTCTTTATAATGAACTTAATGAACAATACACAATTAATGATAAATACTGGGAAATGTCAAATCTTATTAAACACATTGAAAGGTTGTGCATGTCATGAGTGTGTGTCTGTATATTTATTTTATTCATTTTGCTAAATCTGTCATAAAAGTCAAGTAGCATCAATTTAATTTTCCTCATATATTTGATGTGAAGTGAAAAAAGAAGAAAGATTTCTTCAGTGACAGCTTTATTAGACTGTCCATCAACTTACATCTTACAAGCCCATTTTCTTTGGCCCATTAGTAAACAAAATTAACAAATGTTGAAATTTTACATTGATTCCATTCATTATATTAATGCATTACTAACCGAAATGCAATATTTTAAGGTTTCAGTGAGAGTTTTCTTATCAATCATTTTATTACCAATGAACAACCTTTTGTCAGTTGAAATGGTTTGGAAACCCGGCAATGTCCAGAAGCAACAGTTCCTGAACACTGGTTCCAAATTCATTTACATATATATTAAGTACAGGTTGACCTGCAGTGGTTACTCTATGAAGCAAGAACTTTCTCTTCATGACACTTTTAGTGGGAACATGTGATCTCCTGGGCTTTGATAACCATTTTTCATTTCCTTGTCCTGTCAGAGTATGTCTTTGACTCATTGCAAGAATGTCTACCACTCATGTAAGACCTCATTTGAAATTCCTAATACGTAATGAGTTAAAATATTTGTTTTTAATCTTTTTCTTTTTACTGGATATTTTTTTAATGGGTCATTTGTGGCATTCCAGGGAGGGTTCAAATCTCAGCTGTGTCATGTGCCTTTTATACCAGGGCATTCCTCAATACATGTTGGTGGGTTTGTATTGAGACTGTGGACAGAATTTGAAAATACATAAATGATATCAGTAAATAAACAAAGACATACAATTGAATTGCTGACCTTGTAACCTTGTACGTTTTAGTATGTTGTACCTGATTTTAACAACCCGTGATCCGCACTTTGGGGGCAGTTACATCCAAGTATTCTAAGCTTTATATCTCAGGAACAGAGTAACCTGTAGACATGACACACATAACAAACTACAAGACTTACCCTGTCAACTTTGGGTGAGGAATTATCAATGAGCTAAAACCAGCTAAAATTCAATTGAATTAACTGAATTAAATCCCAGTTTAAATGCCAAAGGAACCTTCTGGTACATGTTTACTGCTCTGTCCACATGCAAAAACCTGCATGCAGACTCTGAGTGACTAGTGAGAGGGGTGGGGCTAGGGATGTCACTGTTCTATAACTCATCAAAATTCAGGGTTTCTAACAGGATCTCTTGTTTTAGTACTACTAGGAAAAATAAATAAATAAAACAACATATAAACTAAAAATGGAGGTACAAGTAAATTATTGATCAAAATGGTGGCCAAAGTCTTGCAAATATTTTAATTTTGTTAATATTTACATGTCAAATGAAGAATTGTCTCGAAGCACTACCTCACACACACACACACACACACACACACACACACACACACACACACACACACACTAGCATGTCAGACAGCTGTGTAGAAAACATTCCATCATCATCATAAAAAAAAAAATTGCCAGTAAACCTCATAAGCGTCATACTTGTGGACACAAATGGCATAAAGAGCTCTGGCTGTGATGTAAGAAAAATTCTAATGAAAAAATGTATTTCATTATGAATGGACCAGAAATACTCAAAAATGACTTGGAATTAAGTCATTTTACCCTGGTCATAATTAAGGTTTTTTCCTTCTCCTGTAAATTTGCCATTTTGGAGAAGGTTTTGCGGGACAGTGACAATATAGGTGTTATGGTCTTATTAGGAATGCTTATGTTTTATAAACATAAATAATAGCAAAATGTTTTCCATTTATCATGGACAGGTTAGTGAAGTTGATAGTGCAGCACGCAAGGCCTTTAGCAAGGACATGCTGCCATCAGAACAGATCAGGTCAGAAAGAACACTGACAAATGAATGACTTTTCACAGCAGGAGAATAGTAGGACCAGCAAGGACTATGCTGGATATCAAGGCATTTGCCACATGATTGAACATTTTTTCACTGGCTTATTCTCAAATTGCCAGGCCTGACCCATAACCTCGCTGGCAACACTCATTCCTTTGAAACTTGCTGCAGAGCAACAGATGCTTCAGAATGCCTCTGTGACCCTCAGCAGCAGCAACAAATTTCAAAATCTTATTTGGAAAATATGATAATCACATAAACATTTTGCTTCATTCTGTTATGAAATTGATTAAGATTTTATATGATTTTTTCATCTGATTATTATGTCAATTTAACAAGTACACAAACATCAGGGTCTGGAAACATGTTGGAAACAGCTTAATGTAACCCATCCAATCTACTGTTTACATTTCACTAGTACAAACTAGGGATGCACAAAATATTGTTTCAGCATTGTCATCACAATATGCATGTGCAGTAGTCACATTGCAGGGTGTCATATTCCCACTTTTCTCATTTTTCATGACATATCTACAAGAATCTGTCCATTAGCATTTATTTTACCTCTTGGATGTTAGCATGATTACTATCAATACTTGTGATTTCTGTGGAAATTCCTATATTTTATAATATTGCAAAGAACATCACAGAAAAACTATATTATGCAATGCAAAATATACAAAATATTGCAGTGCCATTTCTCCAATATTATGCAGCTCTAGTGCAAACATAAAATATTCTGTTAACATTTACATGTCAAATGAAGACAAAATTGAGTACCATAGGATCTTCTGAAAATTACAATGTGACTGTCTCCTATAAGTACTTTTCTAATGTTTTGTTGAATTAAAGAGTAATAAAAATATAAGGTTTGGAAGCTACATTAACTATGTACAAAATACACTTTTTTTACCTTAAGAACCCTAAGCTAATTTTTTTTGGGTTGTTTTTGTGGTCTGGCATATGTTTATTTACACAAAAAGAAATGTATTCATAGGAGAAAGTCACACATGCCCATCTCTTCCTCCTCATTTTCCTCTATAACCTAATATTTGGGTCAGTGACATCATTAGTCCTGCCACTCTCACTGATCAGTTAGAATCTGCATGCAGGTCATCCATATACACATGGACAACACACTAAACATGCATTGGAGGGCTCCTATGCATTTATTTAGTTGGAAACAATATTGGGTCTGTTTTATGAACTTGATTACTCGCTGATAATTCATCACACAGTGATGACACCACCATGGTTTGGATATGTATTTATTAGTTGTAGTTTGTTATTATATGTGTTTCATGCCTGTAGGTTACGCTTATCCTGAGATATCTTAGAATACTGGCACGTAAGTGCCCCCAAAATGTGGATCTTGGGTTGTTAAGAAACATGTATGTATTTATCACCACAGTCTAAAACTGTCTTTTTAATGTCTGCTGCACAGTGATTCTGTAGATTGCTATCAGGTGAATCAGGTGGGTCAAATTTTGTAAACAATTATAAACTGGTCAGCTGCACACTGTTGCTATCAATGACTATGTATGCTTTACCCATACAGTACAAAAATATGAGCATACTGTCTGCTCCACACCAGACAAAATTTTGGGAAATGTCTTAAACATATAAAACAGATGCTGTGCTATTTGTTAGCATGTTGACCACAATGTTTGATACTATATTTGATTTTATTGTCATTTACTGTCTTGACAGTAGACAGAAAAACAAAAACCTCTAAAAACATTGTTCATGTTTTTTTTTATGTAGTCTTTTAAACAACGATCCACAATTTCAGACAAAATCAGTACTATTTGCATGTCTGATCTTACTTTTCCTCACCCATTTCAAAACACCACAGAAAATATTAGTTCATTACATAAACAAACAAAATAGTCTTCCCAAAGAATGATCCTGCATGTGCACATAACCTACCAAGCAGCCAGGTGCCTAACATTGGCAAAATAGATTCATATAATGAACCACATCTCTGCTTTTAATTTATGTAAATTCCAGTTTTGCTTCAAACACAGAGACTCTTGAAGCACGAATTGTACCATGTAGTATTATTTACTACCTGTGTATGAACCTGACCACCACTTGTTTCCACATACAGTCTCCACATACATTACACAAGTAAAAATTAGACAGCTGTGTGGAGTCCAGTAAAGTGTATCATCGAATCTTCAGAGATTGAGGAAGCATCATTAATGGTGGTGGTGTTAAGTATAGAAGTTCAAACTCTGGGGGTGGCATAAAGCAGCAATAATAAATCAGGGCCAGATGTGTACCAAAGGGACTGTTCCTGCATCACAAACCTGGGAGATGTGGAGGAACCCCATTAAATCTAGCATAGATGATCACAGTCCGAAATTATTCACTGTCTTCTGAAACAGCCCATGAAATGCATTTCTTATTGACTGAGCAGTCACCAAAAACCCACGCTTGTCCCTGTGGTAGCACCTTACTTGCTATACATAGGCTATACAAGCCTCTATGGACAAAGAGGTGTTGAGGAGCTGTCGTGAATTTATTGGTTTATCTGAATTTATTTTTCCATGCAACAACCTATATTTTGACAATGTCATCCCTAGAGGAATCATTGCGTTAGGTGAGCTGTCCTCTAGCTAGCCATCCTCTATCCTCACATCTAAACAGAAACAGGGAGAGGGCAGGAGAAATAAAAACAAAAGTCTGATTATACAGCACACTGTCATGCTGGGGTGTGTCTGGGTCTGTGTGTGTGTTTGTGTGTGGTAGTGACCTGCCAGCCTGCAAATCATAGCTAAACTATCTTAAACCATTAACCCTAACAAACATTAGAATGAACACCAACATTCAGCAAAATCATCATCAGCTTTAAGCTTGGAAATATTTTTCTTTTTAATACCAGAATAAGATATTGTTGTGTCTTGGTCTTGTTTTTGCTTTGCAACAAACAAAGCACCATGTTATTGTTTTCTGTGACAGGATGACATCATTTGCATGCTGTTGCTTCATATGGTCCAGATGGCGTTAGCGCTGAGGATAATGATGATTGTTCTGTGTGTGCGCTGAGGGACCACAGACACTTTGCATCCCAGTCTTTTCCCTCCATCTAAATGATAAATCATTTGCTGAAAAATGAAATGATACAATTTATTTTTATACCAAATTATTAAAAGTAAGTTGTATAGCTAAAAAAAACTGTTTAAACTGCTTTACAAACATCATGGTGTCATTTGGAGCCTGAAACCACATGAACAAGTCTGTTTGAGGTTACTTAACAACTCAACATGGTTTAAGGCAAGGATGTGATCATTTAGGCAAGATGTTTACATGAAGCAAATGGGTGAAGTTTAGGATTTTATTTGTAATCTGCATGATCATAGTAGCTCTAGTGCAAAACTAAAGATGCCAAGTTTACATACCATATATGTTGTCTGCTTGACAATATTTGGGATAAACGGGAAAGTGCACATTTGTTTTTTTCACTATATCTCTTTAACAAATTATCTCACATTTAACAACTGTTAGCATGAGTATCCAAACACTGTCCATCTAACGCTCAGTGTATTCTTGTTTTATTTGAAACATCTGTCCACACTGAATCAAAATGATCCCCGCAGGGAAACGCCTCTTCACAACGTCTCTTCGGGTAATCAGCCCTTTTCTCCAGCCTTTTCCCTCACAGTGCTGAGACAAATGGACTCTGTTTTTGGAGCACAGACTACAATTTACATAGAGTAATTTGGAGCTTACACATCACAGCTAAAGACAGACACCCCACACACCCCCACCGACTCCCTAAGGGTCAAGAGGCAGGAGTGGCCCAGGGCAGAAAAAATTGAAAACGCGGCTCACGATGAAATGAAATTTGTCCCCTTTGTCACTTGTGGTCCCTCCCCATCTGTTTCGTTGGTGCAAACTTGTCGGATCTTGGGAGGGGAATGAATGAGTTCGGGGGCCAAAGGTAATATATATTTATGAAGCCCGCAGTAAAACCGCCGTACATGAATTGAGGACACAGGAGAGGCTCAGAGGACAGATTTGGTAAGTGAAAACATTTCCGGGATTAGACTGCGATCTTAGGTCAAAAGGAAAATCTCAAATCTAGAGATAGCTGATGTTTGGTGCATGGATGCATGAAACAACAAATGAAGCAGTTGTGTATGAGTGCCTGAGGCAATTCTCACTCACTGATAGCACACTTTCTACTAAAATGCATGTTTCTTCAAGGTTCTCTTAAAGAAAGCACTTGATGTGAATTCTCTCACTATGATCATGTTGTAGTCACCCCCTTAGATTCATTAATGTTTTTCTCCATCCACCAAGGTTTTGCTAATTTTGAAAATGTGAATAAAAAACACTGAATGAAAAAGGCCCAAATAGGGCTCTGATGGTCTCAGTATTAAACAAGAAATTAAACAAGAATGTATTATTTGTATTTATATTTCGAGTTGTAAGTAAGATGTGGCACCAGATTTCTTTTTAGTGCTCCCAGCCATTACATAACTTTCTTCAAACCCACAACCAGCACAGCAAACAATTTTAACAACTGATAGTAATATTATAAATGCAAATAATGCTGGGCCTCTTGAAGTTTACAAACAGTTAACATTTCACAGTGTGTGATGTAGTTGTACAACAGAATTAGAATCATATTTCTAGTCCACAACTATGGTGGTTAAATGCACTGCAAAATAAAGACAAACTGCAAAATCACGAAACACATGCACCAAATGACAACACGTGCATTTTTCAAATGTGCTGTAAACTATTTATGGTTATAAAAAACTGGAATGTGTGCAAGATCAGAAAACAAATGCAACTTCAGAAACACTGCAAATCAACTCACAACTGGGAAATGTTTCTGTGGACACTGAAAGGTTCACAGGGCACATGTGCTCATGTGCTGTATGAATTGTGTATGTGTGTCTTTCACTGAGTGGATGGGTAAAAAGCAGGGGGGGGGTGTGAACCTATATACAAGCACAGTGAACCTATATGCATGTTTAGCTGGAGTCAATATACCTAGTGCTTAATGAACCTGACCAAGCAAAATAGACAGCATGACCAGCAAGACCAAGCTGGTCAACCAGCATGACCAAAATCAAATGCAACATACACTGTGCTGGTCAAGAGCTGATTAAAAATACCATAATATATCATTTGGTATGTTCTTGTCTAGATAACCACTTTTCAACCATCTTAACTACCTTGGGCCAATTTAGACCAGAAAAAGATGGTCCTGAGCTGCATTTTGCAGCAGGCATAGTAATCTGAGTGCCTATAAAGCCATTTCAAAACACATCACTTATATTTACCATATACACATAGCCAGATTTAAAGCATAGATATACTGACTTCAGAGCAGCACTGTGATAAAGCACAGTGATAAAAATGGTAATCACAGTTAGAGAATATAATGTGTTTTCCATTACGTTTCTCTGTGACAAATATGTGTGCATATTGTGTTCCTTACTATGTAGTGTGCTAATATGATATCGGACACAGACAGGATTCCAGCACCGTTCATTGTCCTCTGGAAAGCACATCCATTATGTTGTGAGCTGATTGGAAGCATTTTTGAAATTGCATTTGTTATCTAAATCTGCATTGTGTTTGTGAATTTGCCACATTTTTCTTATATGCAGCACAATGTGTTCTCATTTGACATTTTGAAGTCTTCTACAATTTGTTGAGATCCACAGCAACCCATTCATTTAATCGAGGGGGTGCAGGGATACCTTTATCATCCCATACACTTATTTATATACTCTATTACCAACTGCAAAATAATAGTCCTGGTAAGGCATTAGCTGAACCGAAAAAGCATCAGTGTGTGTTGCATGCTGTTTGCCGGGTCTGTACAATGAACCAAGATGGAAAAATAGATAGATAGAGAGAGAGAGAGAGAGAGAGAGAGAGAGAGAGAGAGAGAGAGAGAGAGAATGAACCGCATCGTCTGTCCAGATATATTATTCAGTTTAGATACAATACATTCTCTCTTTGTCTCTCCACCACCCCCAAAGCACAGCTGGTGGTTTCCCAGTATGGGGGAGAGGCACATATAGATTACACTCCCTGACCAGTCCGCCCCAGAAAAAGAGGGAATGGAGAAATGAAGTATTTCCCATGTGCATCATGTGTTTGTATTGTCATGGCATGGTTTCTACTTCATATTGATGTGCAGGCCAGCAGACAATGTGGGGGACATCATGCTGTGCAAGCTAAGGGGTGCAGACAATAGCGGGTTACACCGGGCAAAGATGCAGTCTGGGCAATGGCCTGGGGTGTATGAAATGTCACTGCCATCACCCCCTCAAACCCCAACAGAATCCCTGCCAAATAGGTAGCAAGTTCAATAAATACATCAGCTATTGTTGCATATTGAGGTGGGTGCTGCACACCAGGGCTGAATTTGAAGGTGGGGCTTTGGGAGTCTGTAAACATGATAAAATGGAAAAATGCTAGCATTTCCTCTTTTTTCACTGTATTTAATTAAACATAATCAGAAACATATTCAACTAGAAAGTTCATGTATTTTTTTTTTTTTGATCGAATGGCATTTGTGATTTAGAGGTAATCAAATTCATTGCCGGACCTTACTAAATGTTACTGAATACAATCAAATCCTGACAGCTGTGTTCCAAGATCTAAATGATATAAAATAAAAAATAAAAAATATGTAAAATAAAAAATATGTAAACTTTTAACTGTCTGGTGAAAATTAACAGCAATAGTGACAGAATTCAAATAAGAGTTGGAATTGCACCCCTGTTGAACATGAAATGATCAAAAGGCATAAATTTGAAGAAGAGAAACATTTGAACATTTTATGCAATATCAATGTATTGTTTTTTGTACACTTTCAGAGTGAAAAAGGAAAGAAGTACTTGTGAAAGTGCTCAGATAACTTTGGCCAAGGCCTCAGAACTAAATTAGCCTGTTAGGATTATGGATTGTTCACAGTCATCCTTAGGAAAGGCCAGGTGACGCAAATTTTGAAACTTTATAAATATCCAGACTTTTCTAACCTTGTCCCACAAAACAGCAGACATGGGTTCTTATAAGCAGCAGAAAATGCAGAAAATGGTTGAGGCCCACAAAGTAGGCTATAAGGTAGGAACGTATTTTCAGGTTGCCATTTCTTCAGCTCGAAGTGTAATTAAGAAATGGTAGTTAACAGGAACAGTGAAAGCTGAAATTGAAAAGAGGATGTCTTTTACACATATAAAGATAAAGATCCTAAACATCCAATCCAACTATGCTGGCCCTGAACTGCACCCCATGCTGCTGTACACATACATACACAGGCACCCGTATTGGCCTGCTTGAGACCTGGTCTGATAAATGTAAAAAGATAATAACTAGATTATTAAATAATAAATAAATAAAGGTGTTGGAAATGATTTTTTCCTTGAGTAATGCCATAGTGTAACATACTTTTTGCACCAGTTGAAGTCTCTTTAGTCCTTTTAGAGGTTATTACATTTCATTTGTTTTTGAGTTCACAATAACCTTTAAATATTAAATATATTTAATTATGAAAATACATATGATATTTTATGCACATATTTTATCTGATTTTGAAAAACTTATATGCACATTAAACTGAATTTCCATTTGTTTCATCCATCCATCATCTCTGACACTTATCTAGGGTCCAGGTTGCAGTGGCAGCAGCCTAAGCAAAGATGCCCAGACCTCCTTCTCTCTGGCCAACTTTTCCAGCTCTTCCAGGGGGATTCCAAGGCCTTCCTGGGTCAGAAGTGTTGAGACCACCTTACAAGAGAGTCATCCAAGAGGCATGTAAACCAGATGCCACAACCACTTCAGCTGTCTCTTCTCAACATCTCAGGGAGCAAATGATGATTTGAAAGTACTTTTGTTCGACTGAACTCTCATGTATAGACAAAAAGTGAGCATTTCGGAGAAGGATGTACATACAAACTATACAGAAACAACTCAACTAATGTTTGTAGAAAGGCCTACCACCATTAGGTGTCTTTAAATATACCAGTCTGGTACAGATAATGAGTCACTCGTACCTGCAGTTTATCTATGGTAACAGCCAGAGGATCTTGAACTTTAAGTGATGAGAAATCATTAGCCTGACATGCGTATTTAGCTGTGGCACTTCTCCTCTCCTCTAGTTACTCCTGATGACAGTGACTTATAGGCTCTTACTCACTCAGCCCCAGGTGACAACAATGGGAGGACAGTGAATTGCTCACGTGAGAAAACATCACCTTCAAGCTATTGATCAGTAGGGAGAACAACAAGAGTGCTCATTTCATTAGGAGTGAGATGGTAGCTTTGGGAAACAAAAGCCTGAATGGCATGTGCATACATAAGAACTAACAGGGAAAAACACAATTTTGCATCTTCATTTTGCTAATCCTCATGTACATATCCATCAGATCTACCATAACGTTAAAACCATCTGCCAAATATTGTGTAGGTCCCCTTGTGTCACCAGAACAACTTTGATCAAAGCATGGACTGCATGGTCCCTCTGAAGGTGTCCTGTGCTACAGTATGTGTTGGCACCATAATTAATGCCCCCCAGCAGTTGCATGCCCCCCAGAGTTGTGGCGCAATGCAAGTGTTTTCTGAAATGATGGTGCTCCATCCAATTATTTTGTGATGAGTTGGAGAGTTGGTAATTAATACTCTTGATTTTGGAAGAAACTACAAATGTGCAGGTATCCCAATACTTTTGTCTTTGTCTCACTTTGTAAGTGTATCTGGCACAAAGCCAAGAGCAAGTCCTGTCCATAGGGTCTAGCCTTCTCTCCATGTGCATAAGTCAGCCTTGGGTGCCCATGAACTTGTTGCCAGTTCATTTGTTGTCCTTCTTTGGAGTGCTTTTGGTTGGAATTGACCACAAGAAATGCATTTGTGGAGATGTCCTGTTGTCCTGTTGTCAAGCCCTCACAATCTGACACTTAAAATCACTTCTTACACTTGCCCAATTTTTTGCTTCCAACTTAACAGCTTCAAGAAGAAACTGATCACTTGCTGCCTAATATGTTTCCTTTACCCCTTGATATGGGCCATAATAACAATATAACAAATGTTCTTCATTTCAGCTGTCAGTTTTAATGTTTATATTTTGGCAGATTGATGGATGCATGCTTATGAATTGGTATTGTGCACAGTGCTTATTGCAGTCCAAATCTGGTAAATGCAAACCCTAAATCTTAGCAATATTATGGGGAGAGCAATAGACACAATTTCAAATATTTTTTCTTGCAATTTGGTTCAGTTTTCATGGTTCCATATAGCTTAGGAGTCTAGCCTCATTCCCACAAAGGAAAGACGATACTGGTTGGTAAATTTCTACCAAAAAAAGGCACCCCACTTTTGTAGCCATTTCACACTGAAAATGGCATTTATTGCTGCTTTTGATTAGCATTTTAATGGAACTCGAGTTACACAAGAAAGCATGTGGAGTACAAAGTATGAACTGTAGGAGGAAAGGCTTGTAATATAAATGACCACAGAAACCTAAAGATACTTTAAGAACATAAATGCCCAATAAATAAAGCCAAGTCTTGCAATTTGTACAACATCTACATCTGATTTAGCTTCCTTAAAGGAAAAACTGAAAAGAACAGAAAAAAAAATGCTGAACATGATGCTCTTGTTCTATTCTCAATTATTTCAGCTTTGGGCGATATGTTTTAATAATGAGCCATTTCTCAGAGGAATGTCCGGGCCTTGCCAGCAAGGCCTTTCTCAAATGTCTGCTTGAGCTGCTTTAATCTGAGGCTCATTACAGCGAGAAGAGCAGTACTAGTGGAACACAACTTCCCTGTGGCACTGAATTACTTTTCCACAGATCCCTACTCTCACAGATGCCCCCCGTGAGACTATCCACACATGCACACTGCCAGGTCCAGGCTGTTTTTATTGAGTTTGTTTCCTGCACTCAGGCTGCAGGTCGAAATGGACAGAATATGTTTTTTTATTGTGGAGTCTCCGTTATACAGGCTGATCTTGGTGATGTTTCAGTAGTGTATAAAATTTTAGCCATATCACTGTAATGCTTCCTGTTTTGCTATAGATTCAATTTCAGCGACAGAACTATTTTTATTTAACTCTATAATTAATTACTAATTAATTACAATTCTGTTTAGTTCTATAAAACTGGCTGCAGACAATGAACAGCGTTCAACCATTGTTTACCAAATCTCACTCTTCAAATGATGGGTCTTGTGGACTATAAATGAAATATCTCTTACATACTCAGCTTTCTCGAGGGTCTGTAGCTAACCCTTTGCATGAATTCAGCAGATTGATAATGATGTAATGTGTAATGCTTCTTTTCTGCTAGGCCCCGCAGCCTTCATATGACTGAGCAAGCTGATGAAAATGGATTTGAGGCTATACTTGACCTGTTTCATTCCCTTCCCACTTAGGAATAGCCTATCTCCAGCTTTATTTTAAACTGGAATTGAATTATCCACTCCACTTTCTGGTAAGGAGAGGTATATTGGCTTTGTTCCTCCCAGCAGGTTAACATCATAACCAGTGTGAAATGTCTTCCTCCAAAGTCTATGATTATTAAAGTGTGTATGTTATATAAGAAAAATGACAGGTGGCAAATGTCTTGAGTAAGGATCCAGATCTGCATCTCTCAGTCTTTTGCACTTGGAACACATTCATTAAGACATGGACAGTGAACCCAGGTAGCTCATAGGTACTAACTGAAAACTTCAGAAACCAGTTTGAGGTCCATTTGCCATACACTCTTACAGTACATATAAAGGTGCCACTAAAAAAAATTAGAAAATAATTTATAGGAGACAGTTGCACAAACCTTTATTGTTTTTGCTATTTATGTATTTATCAGTATTATCTTTCCTCAAGACTTTTATTCTGAAATTTGAACACTGTGTAAGCAAAAAAAGAGAGTGAATAGCCCCTCCCTTCTCATTTTCAATATCAGGGTCAGTGATATTATTAGCGCCAAGCCCCTCTGTGTAACGTCTCACGGACACAGAGGTAGGGGCAGACGTACACGCTGGGTTGTATTTATTGACAAGGTACAGATAAACACTAAGACGAGAAAACACAACGTTACAAAGCCACATAGCCACAAAGACCCACAAGGACTAACAAAAGACAAGGGACTTATACACATTCACACTGGACATGGCTGGGACATGATGACGATGGGGCAGGGTTACAAATGGAACACAGCTGGGAATGGGAGGAGACATGACATGTGCTCAAAAGCACATGGGAATGTAAACAAAACAAAGACAGACCACAGGGAGGAGACAGATACATGACACTCTGAATGATCAGTCAGAGTCTGCATATACGTTGAGCTTGTACATGTGGACAAACAGTAAACAAGCACTGGATAGCTCCTTGGCATTTAAACTGGGATTTAATTCAGTTGGAAAAGAGTGATGATGAGGGTTAGATAGGCTAAGTCTTGTAGTCTGTTATAATATGTGTATTATGTCTGTAGGTTACTCTGATCATGAATTATGAAGACTGGAAAATTGCACATAATTGCCTGTGAAGTGCAACAAAACATTATTTAAAGTAAAATTATTTAGCAACATTTAAAGTAAAAGTCTTCAGTGCAGGCATGGCACTATGGAAGCCAGGAGGAAGGAGGGAAAGGCAGAAACATCAACGTCTAAAGGCAGCAGAACAAGTGTGTCACCAGATGCAATATGTAAAGATAGGCAGAAACAGATGATTGATCAATAGTAAAAGATGATGTAGCAGTTTCCTGGTAGAATTTTCAGTTATTTTATGGCATGACTCAAATAATGCTGGAGGCACCTGTGTGTTATGAAAGGTTTTTACAATATGTAACAGTAAATATTCAAAGGGAAATGATTTTGATTTTGTGAAGCCGGTAATAACACAGCTATGTTATTTCTATGTGGACATAAAATGTTTAGAGCTTATATAAAGTACAGGATTTAGAGCTGTACATAAAGTAGTCATGCTATCAATGTCAGTGAATCTTACAGGCTGTTTACACCTTGCATTAACATGTGTTTCATATCAAGATGGTAAGTGAATAAACTTTTGCTGGATTTCATGGACACTGTTTATTACAAGTCTCCAGTGTGACCAGATGAGATATGATTTTATCATGTTAAATGCAGATGTACATAAATGTAAAGAAGGTGGTTTTCAGGGTAGCATGAAAGTTTTCAAGGAAAGGTATGTGTTTCCTCAACATGGTAGAAAAAAAAATGATTTGCACATTTTCATAATGACTCAGAAAACACAGATAATCTGTCTACCAGTAAATTAACTTGCACACACACTATTTGTTCTTGTCTGTATACACACACACACACACACACACACACACACACACACACACACACAAATAATTGTATTAATAATAAATAAAACATTTCAATTAATTCATTAAAGCAGCATTATGTGAGAACTGAACTCTTTCACACATGCATTTCAGGACAAGCTGAGATATTGAACTGGCATCTGGTAATGTATAACACAGGTTATGCGGCCGTTTACAGTTCTTGCAAATGCTGTCCTGCCCGTTTCACCAGTTTGCCCAACAAAGATGCCATTCCTATCATTGCAAGTGTATCAACATGACTTTAATGCGAAATGTTGTCAAGATGCATGTCTGACCACATCTGCACATGGTTACCTGCATTATGATGTGAAAGTGAATCACTTTTTATTTGATCAAGAAAATCCAAACCTTATCTGATCCCCAAAACATGTTAATGCAAGTTGTTAGCAGCATCTGAGTAAGACCTTGTAAGACCTTCGATCACTTCTCTGTGATTTAAGCAATATAAAGCGAGCAATCTGTGCTATCAAAACCTTCTAAAGTAATTTAGCAGTCAGTGCACTATGGCTAGCAATAGTCTGTAACTGTCTCTTTTGCTCTCTTTCCCCACGGGTGCAGCATCTCATTGCTCTGGCCTGCACTCCCTTTCCCCTTGTCAGGGCTGTGAAAGGCAAAGGCTAGCCAGGTCAAGAATGGGTAGAGTTAGTTGTTATGAAGGCATGCTCCCCTGGTGCTTTTAGTTGCTATGGCAGACCACATCTCTGTTAGTGTCCTTCACCTCCAAACACACACCAAGACGCGTGGGACTTCACCATGTTTCCTGATAACTTCCCTCTCCTGGATACTAACAGAAGTGGTGAAAAGTGTGCAGTTGACCTGTCCAACAAATTGGCTGCCTGGCTCCTGCTTCAGTGGGGCTTGAGTGAGGCAGACATGCCTCATGTTCTTCAACTATAATAGCTTTTGTTATTGTAGAAGTGCAGTAAGTATTGTAGAGGGCAGTGGAAGAGACGTGCAAAAGTATTGTTGTTAGTAGTGAGCTCTGATGACCATCTGTAAATCTGATGGATGATCTTTATATACCTTTGATTCACATGCACTACATATGGGTGGAAAATTAACCAGTTTGAGGTTAAAATTATGTTAGATGATAATGGTGTTCACACAAAATATTGACACTACGGTATCATGTGGGTGGTGGGTCATTCTTAGCACTGCAGTGACACCGACGTGGTGGTGTGTTAGTATGTGTTGCACTGGTATGAGTGGATCAGACACAGCAGTGCCGCACACCACACACCACGTCCATGTCAAGAACTGATAGAAGAGATGTGAAGAGTGAAGAGACTACTTGTTGAAATCTTTTTAAAGGGGAAATAGATGTGTCGTTGGGGTCTTGGTGTAAAGTGGGTCATTGTAGAGACTCAGATTTCTGTACAGTGGTGGATCAGGAAGCAGAAGTCACCATGTCTTCAACCCAAATATAGCCATTTGATTTACTGTGCAAACCCAGCAGTGAAGATTAAAAATTCTAAATTAATTCACTTTTAAATGTAGTTTAAAACTACTCAATTCACAGAGACATGATTCCAGAAGTCCTTTTCAGTCATGTGGAGTTACGAAATTACTTTGGTTAGTTCTGCATGTATAACATTCAGTACATGACAGTAGTGTCAGGTTGGTGTGCTGAACAGACGAAGACTAGGGAAGCGGAGGTAAAGGCTGGGGTTGTGAATTTAATGAAAATAAATAAAACACAAAACTAAAGGATCTCATAAATAAACTGCAGATAAACAAAATGCAAGGTAAACATACAAACAAACCAACTAGATGACTATAATTTAAACAAGTACAAACAGCGACAACATCTACAAGTACTGAAATAAGCTTCAACAAGGACTGACAAAGACAGGCTGAGACAAATGTCTTAAATACAACACAACATTGACCACACCTGGGACATGATAATGAAAGGGCAGGGTTACAAATCCCATACAGCTGGGAAAGGGTGGAGCAAGGGAGGAGACAAGGACAGAACAACAACAAGGAAGACAGGTGAACAGGACAAATGACAGACATGACAAGTAGTTTGATCACATTAAAATTCATGTCCTTTTTTCAAAGACCATTCTTTTCCCCTTAAATTCCTTTTTCTTTTACAGTGTCAATAAAAATGAGCCTTATTATTGGCCACATATAGTGAGTAACCTGTTCAGGCTGTCACCTCTTTTGCTACACATCAATGCAGTTCAAACTTGGCATGGCGTGGCAATCCGAATAAGAGATCTTTGGCCTGCTGTATGGATTGCTCTCCAGGACTGATTGGCATTACTTAACCTTGTTGAACTGAGCATCCTGCTGACAATCCATTCTCATTTAAATCTACCACAGTTACAGCACGTACATGTCCATGCTTGCCGCAGTGCTGGGAATCCGCATGTTGATTTAGTGCTTACAGTGTGTCGTACTTGTGCTTTCTGTCAGTATTTAAAAGATCCATGAGACCTCGTCATTCAGAGCACAGTTTGGATTGTTGAGGGACTGTTTTGTTTAATCAATTCAAATCAAGTTTATTGGTAACTTACACAATCATATGTGGTGCAACAAATAGTGAAAAGCTTTGAACGCTGTTCCAAAAAATACACAGGAGTAAATGTACAGGAATTTGTAGATGTAGAGGTTAGGGAATAAAAGTGTATATAATATAGAATATAGATAGCTAGGCCAATTTTGTGGGATGTTTTGTTGTTTAACATACTTTTTTTACAATATGTCATTTGGAATGCAGTGATTAAAGCTTACATTAAGAGTGGCTAAAGGGGTACCAATAGTCTCTATATCAATGTTGGGATAGTCTCCAAAGTCAAAAACCGTCTAAAACATGTGTAAAACAATTACATTTCAAGTGTAGATGTGGTTTTCATGTAATTGCTTATTTTACGTGATTCATGAACAGCAAAGCAGACGTCCCGAGGCTTTTTTTCATCCTCTTGTGCCCCTCAACATCTTGACCACACCGAGGACAGAATTAATAACAGAAATCTCCTCCAAACTGCCCTATTTATTTCCCTGCCCAAGGCAAATTTAGTCTAAATTTGTTTCAATTATTCTTATTTGCCCAAGTAAATATGTAATCATTGCCAAACTATAAAGCCTCACTTTCATTTCAAATGCACAAACAACTGTCCCAGAGCTATGCAAGTCTGAATTTCATGAAATCAAGAATTTTATGGAAGAATGTGACTTATAGCCACTACAAGAAACAGAGATGGTGCCACTCTAATCTGCACACAGGGTATTGCATATAAGTGGCTAGTGCACTTATACAGTTTAATAGGACTCAAGTACTTAATAAATTATTATTGGGCCTTAGTGCTAATTAATTTATTATATTATTAAATTAACAACTACCAGTGTCCATGCTCTTCACTTCACTTGTGTACTACTGCAGGAATTTAATTAATTTAAGGAACCACATTGCCAATAAATGGGTAGGTGATCTGAGCTGGAGCTGGAGCATCAATGAAACCCTCATGAAGATAGATGGATGCAAGAGAGCAATGTTCAGTGCCTGGAGTCCATAGGGACTGCTGTAAAATACTGACAGTGTCACTGTGCCAAGATAATCCCAGAGAGCTGTACAGCAGAAGGCACACGTTATTGATCATGTAGCTCTCTGTGAAGCATTCATACTTTATTTCCGTCAGACACTAAGTAGAAACTCCTGACTGCTCAGGAGCAGGTTTGGGGAATAAATGCATAGTTGGTGATTTTGCTATTTCTTTTCATTACTGAGATTATTCTTATGATTACCTTTAATGAACCCTAAGAGAAGAGCTAAAGCTTTTCTTTTTTATATTTTTCCATTATAAAGATGATATTAAGCAACACAGGGTAATAATGAACTGTCTCTAAGAACAGATACTCACCTGTCATCGCTGACTATCGACATTTACATGGACTCTAATCACTTGCTCCTGTTACTATTACAATCATCATTACTGCAGTACACTTGACGTGATGGTCCTGTATCCGCTTATCAAGAACTTATGATTCATTTTACCAGAGGAGAATGGGTCCCCCTTGTTCCCAAGGTTTCTTCCTCCAACTTTGAGGGAGTTTTTCCTTGCCACTCTCAAGGAAGACTTGAGAATTCATCTTATTTCTGTAAAGATGATTTATAAATTTGATTTGATATGTAACTCTGGCAGAAAGCACATTCACATCCAATGCAGAAGGCCCACATGACAGTGCTTTACCTTTTACTGTATAATTTACACAAAAACTGTTGCAATGTTCTTAAACCTTCATGGTAATTAGTTTTCTGTCAAAACTGACCAGCCCATTATGGCAGTTTTTATTACATATTGGAGCTGTCCAATGAAAAATGTTCATGTTTTTGTTTGAACCTTGAACACTAGCTAAATGAACCAACCACTAGAAATGCTCTATAATTAATTATAATAAATTCTTATTTTACTTTACTTCCAAAGTTAAGAGTATTTTTGTATGGTATATGTTTTTTCAGTAGTACTTACACTTTATTTTACACTTTAGTAGTACATAAACACTCCAGTGAATATACCATCAAGATGGTACAAAATAATTACTATATTATACTAGTGTGTACCATGTGTGGTTATATTCTGCATATGACAACAGTTCTTCCATAGTAATTCACTTTATTTTATAGCTCTGTACCTCAGTTTTACATAGCCCTTAGCAATAAAGCTACCATTAAATATATAATGGAAACATGGACTTTTATTTTCTGGAGAATAAAAAGAACCTCATAAAAAGGAATAAGGTACTCAGTAAGTACAGCAGGTCTACAATTTTCTGGTCTCATAAAATTTTTTTCTGGCTTCTTTTCTAGAAGTCAGCAATGGCTAAGAAGTGAAAAATATTTTTTGGTCAATTCTAATTTGCACTGCTATTCATAGCTGGTAGGTTTTTTTTTTACTACAAGTAATGACTAATACTAGTAATGAGTAATGATATAAATGCATTATTACTCATTTCTCAGCAAGTACTGATGTATATACTTAATTGTTCAACGTGTACTTGTACTTCCGTGCAAAATATAATCGAATATCACTAGTACATAATGCACATTCAGTTCTGAATAATTCTATTGTACTAAGTACTGCTTTGCAGACCTGGTAATTTTAGATAAGTTAGTATGTACCTGCAAAGTACGTACAGTCAATTTCCACATTTAACTATTAATTTCTAAACAAATATTAAATATTCTATATTATACATAGTTTACTAAGTATTTGTGCATTGTTTGTGAATACTAAATTAAATTTTATTTACCATACAGCAACAATTTGTCTAAGACTGCAAGGGAAGCTCAGCTGTCCTTAAAATGTCCAAAATTAAATGGACAAATATGTATATATTGAAGACAAATTCATTCAGAATCAGCCACTTAATACAAATTGACTAACATGGATTTTAAGAAATAGATTTCTTATATGGTCTTTGGTCAAAGCATTTGCCCATAAAAACTCAGCATCTGTTCATTCAATGGGACAGCATGGAACAGTTATTTTCATTGCCTTGAAACTCAACGGTCATTGGATAAATGCCACATTTTGTCCCGCCCCCAGACACTCAGGGTCTCTAGGGGTGAATGAAGCTGTGGGCTGGTTTTGGCTGGCCTGGACACTGAGCGTCTGCATGATGCTTGGAGCATCAATTAAAAGGGTGGATCCTGTTTTGTGATATACATTGTCACTTAATCACTGGAAGCTCAGTCCAATTGGAGATTTTGCAAGTGAAGTCGAAAGACAAACTACAGCCCATTTCTTTGAAGTTGCTTGGAGAAATGACTTAAATAAAACACACTCATAGTAGTTCCTTGTTTCAGTTTAACGTAATTTCAACATTTCCTTGTTTGAGTTTAATATAATTTTGTTAGTTCATTCAATCAATCATCAAACCAATAAAATGCTCTTGAATTTGACCTGCATTATAAATAAAGATGCTCGCATTCAAGTGACAAAATGAAACAGTCAAACAACACAGGGCCTTCCTAAACCACCTTATTGATGTGACTTCCTTGTTTGGCCAGCAGGAGCTATCATTTAGCAGCTATGATGAGAGTAGTGAATCATCCAGCAAGGGGAATTACAGGGAGTTCACAGAAACATTATCTAAATATGACTCTCTCCTGGCCACACAATTCCAGTCATCAGATATATTTTCTGATATGTCTCATTCTATCCAAAATTACTTATTCTCTGCTCTTGCAGCCACTGTTTCTGATGAGATCAGAGATTAAATTCAGACTGCTCCCTTTTTTGAATGGCAGTTGGATGAAACAAATGACATTGCTTGCCGTGCCCAACTTTCTGTCATTTTTTTCTCTATAATGATATCGCAGGTCAAATCCAAGAGCCTTATAGGTTTTTTTTTTTATAATTCTGAGGGGAGAGATGCTAAGTCTGTTTTTGAAGCATTAAATGAAAACATGCAGGTCTACAATTTTAAGGATAAATGTGTGGCACAGACATACAATCGGGCTGCAGGCATGACCTCAGCCCTCAATGGTCTGCGGGTCAAAGTGAAGGCAACTGCCCCAGTGCAATGTTTGTGCAATGCTATGTACATAGAGTTAATCTGGTCTTGTCACAAGGGGCTAAATGTTTGTCTGAGTGTAGAATATTTCATGAATTACTCTAGGTTTGCAACATTTTTCTCCAAATCCTCAAAGATGACATATTTTCTATAATCTGAAATATGTACATGACCATTCTTGATAATCTCATAGAGCAGAATCCTCTGCATTTTTTGTTTTGTTTTGATTTTTTTTCTTTTCCAAATTAACTTTTTACTTCATAGAAGTAGTCAATCCAGGGAAATTTGCTGACATGAGAGAAGTGTTTCCAGAGGAGGCATTCCAGTGTGACCTGAAAAGTTAAGGCCAGTAGTTTAATTCAGGGAGACTGAGGTCTTCAAGTACTGCATTCAAATCAGGACTTAGCGGTTAACAGGAAAAGTGTGTGAAGTTGGACAGTGCAATGCCTCAGCTGTACAAACTTATCTGCGGGTGTAAAAAGAAGCTCCTCCTGTTTAAAAAGTTTTACACCTGCAACACAATGGGCCATCTAAGCAGCCTAGCTCTGCTGGCCATTGAGAGAACACTGATCAAGCCCCTGGAAAAGACTTCTACTTGGTACGATAGGGTCACAGGACAATTTATTGAAAAGGAATTTATATATATATATATATATATATATATAAATTTTACATTTTATGATGTAATCCAACAATCAGCTTTTTTTCTAGTAGCTGCCACTATTACCATACCATAGACCAAGACAGACTCAGGCATGGTCTGACAAATCTACAGTGAATATCTGTTGGAGAGGAGGAGTGAATATCTGGCTGGGTTGAGGTCACTTTTATACCCATGCTGTTGTTCAGAATCTGTGGGAGCATTGCTTAGCTAGCTGTTTAGTTCATTCTAGGTCAAGATTATAGATTGTTCACCACACATTAAATCTGATTAGAAAACTACATAAATACCTGATAGCCAATCCAGTTCTCAACCAAGCTACAGCATCTTTAACATGAATGTTATTTTAAAATAACTTATTAACAGTATTAATTACTGCTCTGTGGAGCTGTGGTGATTGTGGCAGAATGGTGTAGACAAAAGACAAGGGCTGAATTTAGTTTCCAGTCGAGCCCAGGGTCCAACACAAGTCATTCAGACACTAGAGATGACGTAACACTAGCCAACTGCCTCTAGCTCTGTATCCCTGCCTGACACAGTCAGGTAGGGAGGAAATAAATAAATAACAGGAATTGTTTTGGCTCGCAACCAAAGGAACCAATCAATCTTAACAAGAGTGATCTCATTCCTATTAAGTTCATTTGTTCCATTCAAAATCCAATAACCAAACTGTCAGTAATGCTATTGCAGACGTTGGAGCAAGGAAGAATGGCTGCAGGCTGAGATATCAAATTGAAGCTTGTTATTTATATATTTACATTAATTCAGGAGACCACAGGATGACGCAGAAACTGGCATCAAATAAAAGAGATGTGCTCAGAATACATCGCTTCAATCATAGTACTTCATATGCTAAGATAGATCACATTATTTACTAATGTATTCATTTAACTGCACTAAAAACTTACTTTTTTAAAAAAATTTTTTACATCAAACTGACTAGTGAGTCCTTGCACCAGCCATGTTCCAGTAGGGCCTGTTTCAGATTTTCTGATTGTGTGGTCTTTTAGCCCAACTTATAACATTTCAGCTATTCCATTCCAAGAACTTGATTTTCTGCACAAGGAATGGCATAAAGTCACCACATGGCACTTTAAACATTTATATTTGCGGGATTTAGCAGACGCCCTTGTCCAGAGCGACATACAAAAGTGCTTTGCTAAAACGTGATAAAGTGCTAAAAAGTGCTTTGTTAAAAAACTGCTGGAGAGCATGCCAAGTGACTCATAATCAAGCTTATTTCACATAATAGTCATTTCAGAATTCTTAAAAAATTAGAATTGCTTTGTTTAGATATTAACTGGATTTATTTGCCTTATCTGAGGTGTTAAGTTCTTTTGGGAGAAATGTTGTAGTGAACATTTTATTCAATCACATACCTGGAAATAATGTGGAATGGCCTCAAATTTTTTTTTCCAGAGCAATATATGTGATATTACCAGTACTGTCATTACTGTCATGCTTCTGGTTTCCCCCGGGCCTCTGTCAAATCCACAAAATCTATTTCCCATGATCCCTCACTCACCTATGTCATATTTACTCTACTCCATGTGTTGTATATCTATATATATATAGATATACAAAACATAATACTTCCACCACCATGCTTGACGGTGGGAATGGTGTTCTTAGGGTTAAATTCTGTATTTTTCTTCCTCCAAACAAATTTTGGTCTCATCTGACCACAGCACCTTCTCCCATTCTCTCTCAGAGTCATTAATATGTTCATTGGCAAACTTGAGGTGGGCCTGGAAGTTATCCTTCTTGAGCAGAGGAACCTTGCGGGCACTGCAGGAATTTAAACCATTATGTCTCAGTGTATTACCAATGTTTTTTGGAGACTGTGGTCCCAGCTGCCCTGAGATCATTAACCAGTTCCTCTCATGTAGTTCTTGGCTGATTTTGAACTTTTCTCATGATCAATGAGACTCCATGAGGCGATAACTTGCATGGGGCCCCAGGCCTAGGTTGATTGACAGTAATGTTGTGCTTCTTTCACTTCACTTCCTTAATTGCACCAACAGTTGTCACCTTCTCATCCAGCTTCTTACATATGGCTTTGTAGCCCATTCCAGCCTTGAATAGGTCAACAATTTTAGACAGCTCTTTGGTCTTGCTCATGGTGGAGATATTAGAGACAAATTGGGACAGGTGTCTCTCATGCAGGAAACAACTTCACTGAGATTAGGGTGTGTCAGTGGTCTGTGGGACCCAACATTAGTCATGGTTTTTATTGTCTGCACTCCCCTGTGTATTGTCGCCAGGCAGTCGATGGAGTGGATCTCTAAGCTTGCCAGCATCATCAGGGACAAGGGACAAGCCTGCAAAGTTGTTTCTTCTGTAAGTTGACTGCATTATGAAGTAGTCCACAGCCCAGAAGGAAGAAATATAGTGAACACTCTGGATGCCATTTCTGTTCCATATACACCAGCAGATGCAGAAGAAGGTTATTTCATGTAAGCCATTTGTGCATAAATTAAACTTTACATCCATAAGGGTAAAACCAGTATTCTAGAGACAAGATACAGTAGTACAAATTTACTTTGGAGCATGAGGCGCTTGAGGTACCGTGTTTGTTGACATCTATCTATCTATCTATCTATCTATCTATCTATCTATCTATCTACCTACCTACCTACCTACCTACCAGGACAACAACACAATAACTGGTGGCAAGACCTATTAGTGGTCATCAAAAGGAGAAGGGCTACTGATGCTGGAATAGGGCCTGGGACAAGGGTTGCTAGCACACTCATCCATAGATTATGTCCTAAAAAAAGTCTTAAATAAATTGAATTAATGATACTCTTGGTCATGACAGCTCAGCTTTGGTTCTTGGTAATCATCGCTTTTGAAGAATTGCCTTTGAAGCCTTGGGTACCAGTCATCACAAATATGCGATTACATCACCCAGGCCTAGCACAGACATACAGTGATGTCACATAAAACAGATGAACAGCACTGAGGTAACTCTGCTGCCATCCTTGTGCTTAGAAGAGGAGGAAGCTTCCATCTAGCTAGGAGGTGTTTTTAACAAGCAGGGCACAGATATCAAGTGATAATGGAATCCACACAGTAGCACAGTAGCTCCAGGTCATATTCTTCTCTCCAAAAAATGCAACCTCCAAACTCCCCTTTCTTGATATGTTTTATGTTTTTTTGTATACAGTACAGCTACACATGCTGGATAGTTCTATGCAGAAAACATGTCTTTAAAAAGTGTACATATATGACATTTTTATATTCTATTATAATTTTATGTTAGGGAGTTTGGCCTCATCAGTGAAACACTACAGCTTTCTAGTTATATAACATTAGCTATGTCTACTCACCTTAACTTGTCTTTTACAGTTAATTAACCCCCACGGGCAACAGAAAAGTCACTATTGTAAACAGGACAGCAACTCTCTCAACAGTTTGGCCCTATATGCAGGGGTAGTGTGTTATTCCCTGTTTTGAACACAATAAGACAGCAGCAGGACACTAAACTGAACTGATGTACTATGAATGAGAGCTGTCAACTGTATGTCCCACAGAGAACACAAATTGGTCTCTTTATCTGTTATATACACCTATCAGACACCCTGTTATATACACCTATCAGACGCCCTGTTATATACACCTATCAGGATTCTTTCTTGTTACATCTGTCACTCAATCACTCTGACCCAAATAGTGTGCATGTAAGCCAGAGAGCTATACAGTGTTCTAATTTCTGAAGGATATTCCAAATTATATTGTATGTGATTTGTGGGCAACTGGGAGCTGCTGTGAATATGTGGGAGAACCCTGCAAGTGGCAGGAAAAGTGGCATGTGTGAAAGTGACTGAATGGAAACCTATTTATCTTGGCATTACTAAATAATGAGAGTTCAGTTTATGAAGGCAACAAACTGTTGTCTGTTTTCCCTTCATTGAAAAGCAATCTGTAACAAAAAAGGCAAATTACAAAACAGCCTTGATTCATTGTATTTACACCCTTGAAAACTAGTGTAGGCAGTCCATTTGTTTTCCTGTTGATCAGTATGGATTATAGCACATGAAAAAAGAATCATTAATTATTAGAACATTTAATTTTGAGATTAAATATATTACTAATCAGACATAATAATACAACACACAAATAACTTGAAGAATTTTGCTTTTATCCCTAGTTGGAAACAAGGAAGTGCCTTTACCAGGTATTCATATTTAATATGATCATTAAAATATGACATGCCTCAACAAACCTCTCAGGTCAAGAACCAATTGGTTTTACAAGCTGATTCATCCTTCATCTTAGAGATACAGAAAAATCAGAGAATAAAGATATAATCTCATTACTCGCTCTGCAATACATATAAAGCAACAAATGCACTTCAAAAGTCACCAGAGAATAAGATACACAATCCACCAGTCAATGAAAACAAGGTAAAGTGGACATGGTCCCTCTACTTTTAATGCATTAAACACTGTTTTTAAGTGAGTGATAAAAATGGCTGATAGTGTTATGCTGTGGGTAATCATTGTGCATAAAACATATTGCTCTTGTGCTGCATTTACTCTTATCTGAAAAGGTGGAGGGTATATATATGTGGCACTGCTGAGGTATCCAGAGACTCAGTCTGTAAAGGGACAGGTTACATAGGCACAGGCCTGTTACTTTCAGTAAACAGTGGCTTGCACTATATCAGATTCCAGTGTTCAGCATAAAAATGTGCTGAGATGAGGATTTCCAAGCTTTTTTCTAAAGCACGCTGAGTCCCCCTACAGGTCCTACAATAAACTCAATCAACAAACTGTGCTGCAGACACCAAATGGCTTTCATTCAATGGTAAGTGTGTGAAAAGCATTTGAATCAATGAATTTGTGATTCAAGGCTAAAAATGACTAATTACAATTATGTGATAAAACAAATCTGTAAATCAATATTTAAACATATTCTGGGGAAAAAAAAATCCATTTTATGTTGACCAATTCATTTCTCACGAATTCCACATATTTTAATTTATTTAATTTATTTTTAATTCATGTTCCAAATGTGCATTATGCTTTTTTCAACTGTACATTATATAATTATTTTCCCTCTAATCTGCAAGGAAGGATTTTTTAAATAATGAATATAAAGTGTTTTCTTTTAAAAATACACAGTCCAGCCATAACATTATGACCACCTCCTTGCCTTTACATCTATTGCATCTACTTTGTATCTATATTTTCTATAAATCTATTGTATCAGCTCCACTGGCCATACAGGAGCTCTTTATAGTTCTATAATTACAGGCTAGAGTCCATCTATTCTCAATCCAGCAGTGACACTGTGGGGTTTAAAAACTCCAGCAGCACTGCTGTATCTGAGCCACTCCACTATATGTAGCATGTAGCAGTGCAACCACCACTTTGTCGCTGCAGTGCTGAGAATGACACTCCCACCCACATAATATCTGTTCTGTGGTGGTCCTGTAGGGTCCTGATCAGGGTAACTGGAGGCTAGCAAAATATGTAGAGAAAAAGAAAGACTGCAGTCTGTAATTATTGATCTACAAAGTGCTCCTGTATGGTCAGTGGAGCTGATACAATACATAGTGAGTGTAGAAACAAGGAGGTGGTCATAATGTTATGGTTGATTTGGTATATATCAGTATTTCAATAGGTAGTTTATTTTACTTGGACTATACGTCATTTTTCAAATGCCAACAAATAACATTGACATACACGGATTGATTAGTTTTATTTTTCATGTTTCTCTTTGTTTATTTATTAACATGCACATATAGTCATATTAATAATTGAAATATTTCTTGGTATGTACAAATTTAATGTATGTTCAGGAATCAGCTGAATTTGGACTTTTACTTTTGTTTTATGCTTATACAGTATATTCAGTGCTACAGTCTGTCCTCTCTTAGACCTCATCCCTACAAAAAGCAAAACTAATTTAGCCATAATTGAGTGGGAGATCGACAGAAATGTAGAATTAGTTTGCTGTAATCACAAAGACCTCAGTGCATGCTGGACCACTCTTTATCTGGCTCTATGATGTCCACCAGCCTTGCAGGCTGTTCACAAGGTGCCACTTATTTTGATTATGATCACATAAATTTCATGCAGTCTAGACTAAAACTGACTAAAAACGTAGCTGTTAATTCATAATTACCTGTGAAGTGTAATGGAAATATTCTACAGTGAACAGAGCCTTTGAATATCTGAAACAGGAAACATGACAAGGAATCAAATTTGAAATGAAACCTACAAGGTATGCATTTTATACATGAACAATTTTCTTAGATTTAGAAAGTAGTGCTGTTCAATACAGAAGCAGAGAGGAGCTTTATTTTGCTAGCATTATCAAATGAAAGACCATAGTAAGGATCACAGTCTAAAAGAGATTTTTGTATTTGAATTGTCTGTGGTATTAGATAAAATAATTAAATAAAAATAATGCCTTTTGCTTGGAATGTGCTTTATGTGAAAATCTAAATTCGTTTTTTAAATACATGGCAACATTTCCTCAATTCAATTTTGCAGGGTGGAAATGTATGGATGGCACATCTCTGCTGCATCTTGAACTTGAATAGGCATTGTGTGTAAGAAGCGTGCAACGGCCTTGACTAACTCAGTCAGCCCTGAATCTATTTCAGCTAGTGTGGATAGAGTGAGGCCCATGTCAAAAAGAGACAGATGCATCAAAACAGCCCTGATTTTTCCTTTTTCTATGAACTCTTGGAGGCTTTCATCACCATGTTCATCTTAAGCTATGAATAGATGTCCAGTCTTTTCTCCTTTTTTACGTTCAAGATCACAGGAGTAGGCCAAAGCGAAGAGAAAAAGTGTATGACTGAAAAGTAGCTTCTCCTTAGTATCTAATTCAGCCAGCTGTGGTTGCTTCCTATTTCATTTCTTCTCGATCCATTGTCATGTATGCATGATGAGTATTCAGTGTGGCATGAGAGTGAAAGGAAAAAATGCACAATGTTTTCATTACCACAAAAGTAGTCAAACAGCAAAAAACATGTTCAGTGTCTAATATTTGTTTCTGTAGTAGCTTAACCATGAGTTAGCTCTGTGCAAATTGCATGACCAAGTCACCAAACACTTACTTATTGCTGCTGCCACACAAAAACCTCGCATCTCCAAAATGGCAACTTTGTATCATTTGTATCATTTTCAAAACAATTTGTAATTGCCAATAAGCCAACCTACCTTAGGAATCGCACCATCACACACTATAGGAGGGTTAAGATAAGCACATGTGTTCTCTGATACATGAGAAGCCCACCACCACCAGTATTGGGCAGCCAATATGCTCGAAGGAAAGCATTGGGTCTCCTGCTCTATTACAGCAGTGCAGACAAGCAGTACACTAGATGTGATGGGACCCACCTGGTCCACTGTGCTTTCTCCAGCTGCCACTGGCAAATAGCACGAACCAAGATTTGAGCATTAAGCATTAAAGCAACATTATATAGCAGTTGTAGACAGGAGCAAAAGATAGCAAATCTCATATTATAATTCTTTAAGTTTGTATGATGCTAATTTGCCCTAATAATTTGTCTTTATTTATTGAATACACTATTATGAAAACTAGCAACTTTGGACACCAAAAAGTCTCATCTTATCTGCTTATAACATATACAGGTAAAAGTACACATTACAGATGAGTTACTGCTGAAAATCCTTAAAATGCCTGTCCAGCCTCTAACTGATGTCGTTTGTCAGAAGTCCAGTAAATTAATGTCAGCTCTCAACATAGATTAATAGCCTCCACTCTGGCTGAACCCAAGGGCTTGGAGGCATATGATGAAAATAATGCCTGTTAATGGCAATTGGATGTTAAATTATGTTAATGTGTCTCAAAACCATTAAGTATGTGGCAATGTTTAATAAATTGGGTATCTATTTTACTCTTGAATACAACCATTTGGCACCAGGTTGCATGAGAGAGGTGCATTTCATTTATACTTAATTGTTCCTCTAATTTTATTCCTTGGCATTTGATCTAATGATGGATATTCACTTCTGAAAATGATTATTTAATTGAAGACAATTATGAGCTCTGGAGTGAAGTAGTACCTGAAAAAGTAATTAGGCAATCTTGCACCATTTTTACTCACAGATCAGTTTCTCAATAGATAAATCCCTTTTACTGCAGGTCAGTATGATCTCATTTTGCACAGTCCTTGTGAAAATAAGGTACACTGAAATAAACTGATTCCATGTCAGTAGACACTGAACAATGGGGCCCCGAATTTTTATTCATAAATTCCATGTCAGCATAAAGTAAGGAAACTGGACAGTTTGGCAAATTTACACTCGCCATCCACTTTATCAGAAACATCTGTCTTGTAGCTCCATCTTGTGTGTACAGTTAAAGACTGTAGCTCATCTGTTGAGGCACAACATGTTAATCATGCTCCAGTCACTATTCTGTACAGGATTATGCACTGTGCAGAATCCAGTGCCAGAACTAAATCATGGGTGGGGCATCTGAAAACCATGTCGGGGGTGAGCTTTGCAGGCTGCAGCTCTTGCACATACAGTGACACGAAAACAGCTAGGGGGTAAAATATGAGGGGAAATAGGACCATTAGGAAGTTTATCTGGTATTTTGTCCTCTCACAATGCACAGTACTTTGCCAAGATGCAGCAAGTAGAAAATGATACATGCTGACCCTCCTATGCTAATCGATGGAGCCTATTTGGTTAGAAATCTACCAATATTGTATGGGTTAGATGGTGGTTGACAAACTGTCAAAAGTCAGTGGAAGTGGACTATGAATGTATGTCATATAGTGTGTGATGAGTGGCAAATAATGGATTTAAAGCAATTTTTCATCATGCCACCATCAGCAAAAATAGTAGTATACTATGCTGCAAGGCCATATAGCATAACCTTCCATTAAGATTACTTCTTAACATGAATGCACATCTCCATGAACTGATTTGCTTAGTGACAGTTTTTGCGCAGATCAATTGTCCATGAATTGCAGTGCTACGAAAGCACAAGCTGAGCTGCTAACACGGTGCATGCAGTTTGTCGATATCAACCAGAGGAATTCTGCAAACAAGCCAATGGATTGGCCTTTAATGCACACTATAAGCTGCTTTGCGACTTAGTATGTGGGAGAACGTCCCATGCATACTCTTCTCAGCTGTATCTGTATGAAGCTTCATTGAGGCAGGATTTAGTAGTGAAGAAAGTGTTGATACACATTTGAGGCTATTGCGTATGGGCTCATCATGCTAATCTGACACCCTCGACGTGAATGGTGCGAGACTGAGATGGGACACAACCTAATCCATCACCAGGAAGCCATGCCTCCTACCTTCTAAGTCCTTGAAACTGCTCTCTGGTAGATTCACTATGGTGCAGCGATGAATTTTGTTTATCAGTGGGGAGTTGAATGCTAATCCTTGTTATTGAGATCAAATGATTCTCAAACACTGCTGGGAATCTGTAAAACTCATTGATGATAAATGGGAAATTAGAAAGTCTGTAAGGAAGAACAATAATATTGGTTTTCATTTGAGTTTGATACTAAGTAGAAAGAAGGCCATTATACAAATAAAAATACCAATAGTGATACTAGACTTCGATAATATATATATATATATATATATATATATATATATATATGAGAGAGAAAAAGAGAGAGAGAGAGAGAGAGAGAGAGAGAGAGAGAGCCTTTACAATCAGCACAGCTCTAGATATCTTCATCAATTTGTTTTACAAGAATTTTTCCATATTGCTGTTGATGTATGACTAATTCAGCATATTTGTCTTTTTGCTGTGGTGTAAGTGTGCTCCTTGTACTCAATATGAATCTTGTCCTGAAGTAGTTCCTCCTGCCCTCTGGACTTGCTTGGTTGCTTTTGAACTATTTGGATAAACTGACTCCCTGCTGTGATCAAAAGCCTTACATCGGACAGTCTGTAGATTCTAATACCCAACATATTTCACTCTAATTTCTGTTCTAATATTATGGTAAGTTGATATGTTGGAGGTCTGCCTTACATTTTATATTAATGTCTCCACCATAGTTTCATATCTGATATCCAGCATGTGATAGGAGTCAATATGACTCTATAGGACTGCTATAGGAGACAATTAGTAGGTGTTCCATATCTCTGGCAGACATCATCACTGTTGTCTTATAGATATTTCTTCCGTGTCAGGCCAGATTTTCAGTTTAATTATATATGTAAACCGATTTAACCTGCATATAAACAGTATTTGGTCCATCATGATGAGGATGCGTTCTTCTTTCTTACCCCTGTTTCTTCCTTATTCTTTTAGGTAGTTTTTCATGATGCCATCTTACTGAAACAATGGAATTGAACTCATATTTGTTAAAAGCTATAGTATCTTTGGACAGTGTCTGTTTGAATCAATCAGAAGTCATTAAAACATCTCAAGCTTTTCAACATTATGACAGATGTGAAAAAAACTAACCAAACACATCGTAAATACTGCTCAACTGTTCAACTGCTATTGCTGTTATCCTTGGTGAAAAAAACACCAATTTTGTCCACAGCCCTAAAGCCCCAGAATCCTAACAATGCTGTCTGATGTCAGGAGTTGGCTGGCAGCTGACAAACCTCAGCTATATTGATCGCCTTATCCTTGGGTGATGCTCAATAAATGTCTTTGCTGAGAAACTGGAGCTTCTGTTTGTTTAGACTGCATCTTTTCACTGCTCCATGAGATTAGATGTCCTCAAGGCTAAAATGAATAGTCTACACTAGCAACTAAGCTTTTGTAATGGCAGTTTAAAAGCTTAATTGAATGTAAGAATATTGGAACCTTTTAAAAATGGTGTAGAGAACCATTTTAAAAGGTTTTTTAAAAAAACTATAGGTAATGGTATCTGTCAGTCAGTATCCATTCAAATTCTGGTTCATGTAGCCTTTAAAAACAGTTTCTAGGCACTGTATAGTTAGGTTTTAGTCAATACATGTGTGATTCTTCTGTGATATATAACAACAAAAAGGAATGGTGTGGATTTATACTATAGTCACTGAGATTGAGAAAGAAGGAAAAAAACTTGATTATGGAATTCTCCGTAATACGATCTGTCTAAGAGTCTGCATGGTCTGCAGATGGAAGTCATGATTCCATTCTAATCCTGCAGACCATATATATGCATAGTGAAACACAAACTGCAGCTGCCCCATTCTTTGTGCCTCTCAAACCCAGCCAGTGTATCACTGCTCCCTGGATTTTTCATCAGTGGTTTCCTATGTCATGTTTGAAAGAGCGCCAAGGCAGATAACATTATATAGCAGCACTGGTCCCATATACCCAAGCCCATGATAGACAGATCACATTTCCAATTCGCCATCCTTTATTTATTAAGGTTAAAGGCCACTGAGATGAACTTCTATTGCAACAGAAACATGACAGAAAGCACATTTTATAATATACAAAGCTTCATTGTGTGTGTGTGTGTGTGTGTGTGTGTGTATTTCAAAATAAATGTACAAAAAAGGTTGTAGTGATTAAGAAGAACAATTTTTTGTTTCAAAAACAATCAATCTATTGATGATTTTTCTCAAGTAATATATTCATACATAAGATGAGGAAACAAACATTTTAACCCTTTGGGGAATTTTTGATAGTTATTCAGTTTGAAACTGTGGAGAAACATCTTAAGGTGGTTCAAGGAACCTTCAATAAAAGGAAAAGGTTCCTTGAAGCACCTTAAGAGGTTTATCCATGGTTTTGAAGGTGCTTAAGAATCTTGTACTTTTTAGAAGTGCCACTGTACTTTTTACAGTGCACATTGAAGCATTCAAAGCTTATTTTGAGGTTTGTATATGTATTCAACTTTATATCTTGCAGTGAAAAGTGTTTTTCAGTTAAGACTTCTTACACAGAAAGAAAGAAGGGAAAGGGGAACATTCAGTGGAAGGCATGGAGCATTCAGGAATGTTTCGAAATCGTTTCTATAGAGAATTCTGTACTAGCGGCAAGTGAGCGACAAGAATGTCTTTACAATGTTTCAAAGAATTCCATAAACCTTTGGAGTAGAGTGAATGATGAGTTACATGGAATCAGACTTTCTAGGAAGAGAAAACATCTCATTCAAATCATAGCAAGGCTAAATGCTCTCTTCACTATGTAATGTCATAAAAAACATGGATGTTCTTATTGGTCCACTAAAGAAATGCGATGGTATAAATCCAATCAGTAAAAACTGACTATGCCAATGTGGTTTGCAATTTGTTCAAGACATTCGGTGAACTATTTATTATTAATCTTAAAATTAGTAAAATGAATCTTTAAGACCTAAAATGGGCAAATCCTGTATACTCTAGGATATTCTGTTGGTTTGTAATATGTCACAGGAATAAAGTACTTAAAAGTTTATGGAAAGTTTTTTACAACCAGAGACTTTGTGGGTAGTTACATTTTCTATGGTTCATCAGAGGAATCAGCGTATCAGATATGATACACATATTATAACAAATGCTAACCATTGTCGCATCATTGTTTTGTGTGTTCAGTAATCAGCTAAAATTCACTAATTTCTAACTTAATTGAATCCCAGTTTAAATATCAGAGGAGTCATCCAGTGGGTGTTTACTGCTCTGTCCATGCATACATCCTCAACCTGCATGCAGACTATGACTGACCAGTGAGGAAGGCTAGGGCTGATGATATCACTGACCCAGATATTGGGTTACAAAGGAAAATGAGAAGGAATGGGCTTGTTCTCTCTCTTTCCTCAAACAGTGGCCACATTTCAGAATAAAAGTTCTGAGATGGTTATAATACTGATACATTAAAAAGATTTATTAATTTATTTATTTTGGCCATTGTCAAGTATTTTGAAGAATGTGTTATTTTAAATCTCCTTGTCAAAGTAATCGTCACTAATATCATTGTAGGGGCAGCAGCCTAAGTAGAGTCCCAGACCTCCTTCTCCCCAGCCACCTGTTCCAGCTCTTCTGGGGGGATTCCAAGACATTCCCAGGCGAGCCAAGAAGTATAATCACTTCAGCTTTTCCTAGGTCTTCCCTGGGGTGCATCCTCCCAGTTAGACATACCCGGAACACCTCACAAGGGAGGTGACCAGGAGGCATCCAAACCAAATGCCCAAACCACTTCAGCTGGCTTCTTTCAAAATGGAGAAGCAGCGACTCTACTCCGAGCCCCTCACCCTATCGCTAAAGGATAGTCCAGCAACCCTGAGAAGAAAGCTTATTTCAGCCGCTTGTACTTGGGATCGGTCACTACCCAAAGCTCGTGGCTGTAGTTGAGAGTTGAGAGTTGAGAATTTAGAATAACCAGTCAATTGAGAGCCTTGCCTTACCTTGCCTTAGCTCCCTCTTCACCACAACAGACTGGCTCAGAGCACTGCAGATGCTGCACCAATCCACCTGTCAGCCTCCACTTTTCCCTCACTCATGAACAAAATCTCCTTCACTTGAGGCAGGAACTCCTTCCCAAACAAGGGAAGTCATTACAAATAATTCATCAGAATTCTGGATGATCAATTCCCAACAGAATATTTAAAGTGTAAGCATATTTTTTAAACAAAACACGGTCAAATGAATACAAATATTTGAGGAGCCTAGGACCTTCTGAAAAACAAAATCTATCAAATATAGTTAGTCTCCTATAAATGCTTTTCTAGGTTTAATAATGTATGTATGTCAATTTATAAAAAACATCCCAAAAAAATTGGCCTTGGGTTCTAAAGGTTAATGGTATCATGAAGTGCGAGTGTTAGAATCATTTGATGGTAGACTGGTTCTGTGGTTCAACCTAAATATTGAAGCAGTACATTCGAGCAGGAAGTACAAATCTATACTAAGAAGATTTTATAAATAAGAGTTTATATACATTGAAAAGAGAAGAGAGGCAGACGTACTTGCAGGGTTTAAAGGATTTATTAGCACACAAACATAGAAAACAAAACAAAATGTAAATTACTAATAACTATGAGTAAATTATTATCATCATTGCATGTAGTGAGATGTTGGAAGCACAGGCATTTGTTAGCTGCTGCGTCAGAGTTGGGGACAGGGTGCTTTCCTCCAAGAACATTGACTGCCCAGCAGTGATGAAGTAGTTGAATCCCAAGTCATGCTGTTCACCATCAGAAGCCAGAGTCTAGCAGATTTGGCCATGCTCTTTCTGGGTGGGTAGATGGTGCTCTTTACCCACATCACAGCCAGTGTGATGCTGTTCAGCACAGGCATCTATATCACAGCTGGGGACCCTGCACTTTCTTCCAAGTATGTTGGCTGCCCAGCAATTATGGCAGCAGTTTGAAAAGAGGCAGTGGCTGACTTTACATATATTGGAGGAGGCATTTGCTTGTCTTCACCCTCCTGATACTACATCACCTACATTGTAGTGCTAACAGGGGTGAGTATTTGGCACTTCCAAAATGGAGAGAAAATTGACCAAAAAAATACATACACACACACACACACACACACACACACACACACACACACACACACATATATATATATATATATATATATATGATTGAAAGAAATTCAGCCTTGTTCACTGTACTTGATACAGTGGAACAAAATAGTCTGAGACTATCCTTGCCATCATAACTGGAATAACTTAAGTAATTTTGGTCGCGAAGCACATCTAGTGAATACTACTATAACTTAGATATCAGAGACCACTGATGACATGAATGTTTTAAAAGAAATGATGTTCATGAAATATAAAAAGGACACAGTAAGAATAATCAATGAAGCAGAGGCAAATAATCAAGTACTAGACCATTATGCCAGTGTTTTTTCCCATTCTAAATCTTGTCTTAGTTAAATAAACATTTTTCAGCAAGCTACATGCAGAGAGCAGAGGTGAGGCATGCAGAATGATCACCCTGCCAAAAGTTGCATTCTAGCACATAAGAATTTGCCTAACCATTAGGCATTTTTCATTTTACCAGAGCCCCTGAGGTTACACTAGCTTATTACAGCCAGACGATGCTGTGTATTGGAAAATGAATGTCTTGATAAGGAGCAAAATGCAAAGTAGCCAAGGAATATGCAGGTCTATTCATTCTATTGGTGCATATTTGGTGAAAAAAAGAGAAATATATAAATAAATATGCACACAGTTTTCTGACTACTGCCTTCTTGGAGGCCTCTAGCCAATAAGCAAATGTGCAGCTGCATCATCAACACAATGTGTCAAATGAGAGTCACCAAATAAGGGAACACAGAAAGCTCCATCCTCATATGAAAGCCAAAAAAATGAATAAATGAATAATGATGCCTCATGAATTGGAAATAAGAAAGTAAAGTTAAATCTGGGTACAACTCAAATACTGTTGTGGCATTTGGTGTTCTCGGTGATAAGGAAATACGCATTTGAGATGAACTGTTTGCCAGGACACCTCAGTTTGAAACAATAAAGGTTTATAACAGCAAATGCTACTTATTTTCTAGCATACAAATAAAAAGGCAGCTTATTCTTTGTATGATATAAATAGTGAAGTGTAGTTCTGTGAGTGATGCCATAGAAGAACCACTTTTAGTCCCCTAAGCTTTTTTGTAATACACATCAATAAATCAGGACTGAATTTGTTTGGAGAAAGAATAACACTGGACTCCAGCATAAAAGCTTATTCCATCTGTGAAACACTATGGTAGTAGTGGCTTGGACCTATTTTGCTGCATCTGGGCCAGGATGGCTTGCCATCATTGATTGAATTCTAAAGGAAAATTGGGACATTTGTTTGTGAGCTGAATCTAAAGAGAATGTGGGTTACTCCGTAAGGCAATGACTCAAAGCACAAAGTTGTTCTACGTAAGAATGGTTAAAGAAGAATATTTGAAAAATGGCCAAATCAAAGTCCTGATTTTAATCCAATAGAAATGTGGTTGCACCCGAAGCAAGCAATTCACGGCAACCCACCAACATAACAGTTAAATCTGGTCATAAAAGGTCATCAAAGTAAACAATAGACACCCTCAGCTGTAGCAGCGGAAGCTACAGTAGCTGTGAATAAGGAGACAGGTTCATTTGGAGAAAAAGATGCTGAGGCCAAACAATCGGGAGCTCTGTATAATTCTCTCATTTAGTGGTATAGTCATAAAAACACCATAAATATAGTAACAACAAAATGCAACATCAAATCCAAAGCAAGCTGCTACATGATAAATGAAGGGAAAAAAGAAAAAAAAGTTGAAAAAAGGTGCAGAAATGAGAGTGGGGGCACACTGAACCTATTTGCTGGATTCCGACAACAAGATGTGCCACAAATTTGCTGACCAACTCTGCTCCTGGAAAATTCTGCAGACTTTAGATTCAACTGAATACACCCCACTTTATCCAATTAATTAGTGCCTTCAGAAGTTCTTGGTTGGCTCAGTGGGAGTGTTAGATTTTGGTTGGAGCTCAAGCCTGCAGGAACGTAGCCCTCCAGGCGCAATAACCCCTGCTTTAGACAATTACAAGGTTGTTCCCATTCATCTCCACATCTCCACAACAAATATGGGGCCACATTCCCCAGCTGATTTTTGTACACATTTATAACAAACGTTTTCTAATTTGGGATTTTTTTCAGTTTACAAGGACAATTAGCTGTATTTCAAGAGCAGAACAACCCTTTTGCCTACTGAAGATACTGAAAAGAAGAAATCTTACTTCAGTAAGGAACCTCAGGATGTTTCTTTGGTCAGTGCAACAGACAAGTCAACATGATTGTATGAGTGGGGTTTATTATGAGCTGTTGGTGTGTGACATCTGGGAAATCACTTTTCAGATCCAGTTTTACACTTTAAAAAAGTCACAGTAATATTACAGAGTCTACTGTGATCTAATACACTGGCAAGTCTGGGGAGGGAAATTCCCTGATATGCTTCTTTTCATGATGTTTTCTACATATGGTCTTTGCAGCAAGGGCAAATGTGGGGTCACACAACACATCAATACAATACAGCACAAAACAGAATAACCATTGCCATAACATATTGCCAAAACAGCTCACAAACTGAATTTCTGACTGAATCTCCTGTGCTATACAATTCAGAAACTATGTGCTTGCTCACTAAGTGGAATCACATTGTGTGTTTTTTTTTTTTAGATTGAAAAAGATTTTAGGTTGAAATTTTTGAATGTCCACTGCTTTTCCACATTTTATTATGTTACAGCTTTATACCAAAATGGATTACATTTATTTCCCCCCCTCAAAAATCTACCCATGGTGACAAAGTGGGAAAAGTTTATTTAAAATGTTTGCCAAATTATTAAAAAATAAAACACAAAAACATAACATGTACATAAGTATTCACAGCCTTTGCTCAATATTTTATTGACCTCCCTGTGACAGAAATTACAGCCTCATGTCTTTTTGAGCTTGGCAGAACCTCTCAAGCTCCATCAATTGGATGTGGAGCATTGGTGTACAGCCATGATTTCACTGAAGTTGTTCAATTGGTTTCAAGTCTGGGCTCTGGCTGGGCTAGTCAAGCACATTCACAGAGTTGTCCCAAAGCCATTCCTTTGTTATCTTGGCTGTGTGCTTTGGGTTGTTGTCCTGTTGGAAGATCCAGAGTGCTGTAGAGCAGGTTATCATCAAGGATGTTTCTGTACATGACTGCAGTCAACTTTCCCTTGACCCTGACTAGTCTTCCAGTTCCTGCTGCAAAAAATAAACATCCCCTACAGCTTCACTGTAGGAATGATATTGGCTAGGTGATGAACAGTGCCTGGTTTTCTCCAGACATGATGGTTGGCATTCAGTCCAAGTTCAATCTTTTTGTTTTCCATGGCCTGAGAGTCCTTTAGGTACCTTTTGGCAAACTCCAGATAAGCTGTCATGTGCCTTTTACTGAGGACTGGCTACCATACAGGCCTGATTGGTGCTGAGTGCGTCAGAAATGGTTGTCCTTGGGGAAGGTTCTCCTCTTTCCACAGAGCAACATTGGCACTCTGTCAGAGTGAGCCATTGGGTTCTTGGTCACCTTCCTGAATAAGGGCCTCCTATCATGATCACTCAGTTTGGCTGGGCAGTCAGCTCTAAGAAGAGTCCTGTCTCAGAGGTCTACAGACAATTGCTTAGACTTCATTGCTTGGTTTGTGCTCTGACATGCACTGTCTACTATGGGACCTTATATAAACAGGTGTATGCAGGTGTATACCAATCAAGATATAGAAACATCTGAAGGATGATCAGTGGACACAATGTGCACCTTAGCACAATAATTATTATTTTCTGTTTGGTTTCGAAAATAAAAGTACATCAAACTATGAGAACATCTCACAAATATGACCTTGGTTTTTAAAGGTTAACAGAAGAAAGCCAGTGTAAGAAGCCATTTTGGAACATTTCTATTGGTTCTGATGTTGAAAAGAACAACAACCAGGTTCACATTGTGTCAAAAAGCACAACAGCAAAAATGGAGATATAAGGCTTTTGCTTAATAGTAGTGATATATAAAGCATGTTCAAAGAATTCTGATGTGTTACTGTTGATTTTCACCTCAGCCAGAACTTCCCTGATTAAGCCGTGTACTATTTAATTTAATGAAAATTACTCAGCCATCACAGGTAATCCTGAGTCTGTAAAGATTCAGTTTTAATGACCATGACACTTAGAGCAACTCTGTCTTTGATAGGTACACCTGGAGAGCCTTGATGTCTGTGGTTATCCAACAACTAAT
The DNA here is from genome assembly GCA_034509495.1 of Acestrorhynchus altus. Taxonomy (NCBI): domain Eukaryota; kingdom Metazoa; phylum Chordata; class Actinopteri; order Characiformes; family Acestrorhynchidae; genus Acestrorhynchus; species Acestrorhynchus altus. The sequence goes on along the minus strand of CM067507.1, from coordinate 16,390,610 downwards.
TGGAGACTGATGCATTGAGAGATAATTGAATTAGGGAAGCATAAACTAAATAACCCCAAGGTTTACAGTTCATATCAATTTGCATATTTAATGTTGACCCTTCATTTCCATTATGGGCCAGTTGGGCTTAACTACATATTAGGAGCTGTAGTTCATTCTGTTACAGGGACAAGTATAAAGCACATAGCCCTAGCCTTGGGAAATATCTGTTTAGTCAGAATTATGAAATGAAACAAACATCTATATGGGTGAACTGAGCTAGAATGCAATTTATCTCCATTGCAGGTTGCAGGGCTTCTTCCTGTGTAAACAAATGGTCTGTGGCCTGTGATGACAGGGTCATGTTTATGCTTCAGCAAAACAGAGGTCAGCTGACATAAAGGATGAGAGCTGTCAACAGTGTCACTTCACGATGAAGACACAGTAACAAGATATGCTTCCACACCATCCGTCCCTTTGTTGGCAAGATGCCAGATGTTTTTTCCTGTCAGAGGTCAATGGTAAATACATCTATATTTGTTTGTCACTTCTTCTTAATAGCTTATTTCTCCTAAGCTATTCACGGTCAAGAGGATTGTTCCGATCAGAAGTTCACAATATGTTGTCAAATACAATGCAGGTTGTGTTTGATGTATAATGGAAAGGTTGAAAATTAATAAAATAAAAGGGAAAAGGGAATTAATAAAATAATAACTGCACTTTTATTATCACTTACTGGACAAAATTGGTACACAATGGAAAATCCACTTTGCTTCTGGTACTTTAAGCTTTACTGATGATGAGATGATTGGGCTGGGTCTACCAATTGATGTCTGGCTCTGCCTCTGGTCTCTACTGTGCAGGCTCTGGTTGCGAAATTTACAAGGTGGACAATTTTGGCTACATTTATATGGAATGGATGGGACTGTAATCATATTTTTATAGTCATGAAGAGCAGTGTGACCTGACCTGCCTGTGCATCAGATTTCAACATTATAGCTTTGTCATCAAAAGGGATGCATAACTGGCATTGTTTGCTGCCACAGTATCCTAAGAACATGCCTTGCCCAAGATGGCAAAAAAGCCCAGTTTACAATCATGATGCACTGCTTACAAACCAGTAATCCTGCTTTAATCTTAATAACTGGATGTATCACCACAATACATTCATTACGACTGTGTGGACTGCTGAAAAGGTGTCAGACGACAAAACAAAATCAATCAAATAAGAGTGTATTATAATCCAGGGCTGAATTAAGTTAACAGTCTAGTCCTGCCAGAGATACTACATTTCCCATAATGCTTTCTGTTGCCTGTGCCAACTGTTCTTAATGCAGAGCTAGCAGGTGTGATAGTGTGATACAGTAGATTAACAAATGTCCTATGTTTAATAGCAAGTCACCCACAGCGGACTCTTATTACCATATTATTACAAAATAAAATACTGTAACACCGGTACACAATCCTGCACCAGATTCCTGTACAGTTATGAGATTGTCCTTTTGTTTTAAATATTTTTAAATAATATTTTTTAAAGACCACTGACCATGTACTGTGGTTTTCTGAGTATTTTACCTGCACATTCTCTACGTGTGCACATTACATGTTCTAAAATGTGTTGGTCAATGCAATGCTTCAGTGTACTTCTAATTTAGTTTTATAAAAGACTGAACTCCACTGTTAAAGGTGTGCTTATGTTTGGGACGTTTTGCCAAAACCAGTCCTACTCTTTTGCCAACTCTTTACAGGAGAGGCTTGATTGTGCTGCATTGGGTTTCAAACAGGTGCACCCCGCAATTCACACCATGTTGGAGTTGAGGTTTGTTCTGTTTTAATTTGGTCCCATCCAGTTCGGTTCTCTGTGTGTGACACAGTAGTTTTCTTGTATAAGATGCGTATCTGTATTACTGCTCTTTCGGTAAGCATTTACTACTGTTCCTTACTCATTTCCCATGGCTTCATTGCAACATTTATTCCACAGCACCCAAGACTACAGGTGGAGTTGTTACACTGTTTACATTGATTGATTGTATTACACAAATGAGCTGAAGTGTTGTAGACATGCCAGTGAGTCATTCCCTGGATACTTACGTTAAGTTTGCACTTGACTGTTCTGATGAAGTTTTTTGTGCACCATGCCTGAACTGATTGTATTGAAGAGGAAGCCAAAATAATAAATATATATTATAATAAATAAATAATATCAATAACCAATATGTTGCCAGATTTGTAGTTATCCTGTGGACATATTCCCCCACCTAAACTGTGGATCTCTCTAGCTCCTACAGAATGACCATGGGTCTATTTGCTGCTTCTCTAATCAGTGGTCTCCATCCCTCGGCTGTCAGTTTAGGTTAGTGGTCAAGTCTTGGTAGATTTGCAGCTGTGCCATACTCCTTCCATTTTCAGGTGATGAATTAAACAGGGCTTCATGAGATGTTCATAGCTTTTTTTTTAATCACTTAACCCTGCTTTGCACTTCTCTACAACTTTAGCCCTGACTTGTCTGGTGTGTTCTTTGGTTTTCATGATGTTGTTTGATCACTAATTTTCTCTAAAGAATCTCTGATGCCTTTACAGAACAGCTGTAGTTTTATGAAAATTAATTACACAGAGTATAAAGAGGTTAAATCTATTTACTTATTAGGGGACTTTTGAAGGGAATTGGTCACATTGGATTTTACTTAGGGATGTCAGAATACCTCTTAAGGTTTCTTCCTCCTAGCCTAAGGGAGTTTTTCCTTGCCACTGTCACCTGCTGACTTGCTCAAATGAGCCTTGGACCCAGATTTCTGTGAAGCTGTATGCTATATAAATAAACTTTGATTAATTGATTGATTGAGGGGGTTTGAATACAAATAAAAATTCATTTCACTTCACAAATACTTGCTGCTTTGTTTGGGTCTATCACATAAATAAATAAATAAATAAATAAATAAATAAATAAATAAATAAACTGTATATATATCCAAATGCTGCTCTGGACAGTGAACTAACTTGGCAAGCACATTCTCTATACTTAATGTTGGAATTTATAGTAAAGATCATGTATTAGACTAGTAAAGTAATTTGGTAAAGTAATTTCCAAAACACATCAGGGAGAGAGTTCCAACCCAATGCTCAGTAGAATCTGATGTTTATTTAGGTCTTCTGGGTGTTTAGTACAGTTCGTACTGGATGTCCAATAAGATTCTTATAGGTTACTGTCATAAGAAGTAAAAAAATGGATATCAATGCAATTTGATTCCTCAAGAGTGTCTAAGAGGAACTTGAGTAACACTGTATTTTAATGCTTTTACTGTAATTTATGCTATTAAACATGTAGCAACATGTAGTGCTAAAGTGTGATGCCCCTGACCAACATAAAATAATCACTCCCTATAGTGTGGAAGCTCCTTAAAATAACTTAATACCCTATGTATTCTACTTTCCAGGGAGTTTCCACAATGGGATATGATTGGGAGATGGGCTTTATTGTTTCCACAGGAACAGGGAGGAATACCTGTACAAACAGTACTTTACAGTTAGTATTATCATAGAATATTTATTTACATAAAATAATACTTGTATTCCAGATAAATCAGATGACATAAGGCTGAATACTTTCGAAAGGTTCTGCAGTTACTGAATGTTAACTTGCTTCTGTATTTATTTACTAGGTTGTATCAGCTAACATGGTCTTGAATTAGTTAATTTCTGACAGAGTGCTTTGCACCAGGCTGTAAGGTTTCACATGTAGAATAGTTAGATGTGAAATAGTGCACAAATATCAAGCTCTTTTATACTTTTCCTTGGCTCATTGCCATTCCAATTAGTTTTGAGTTTGTCATCAAGATGACGTCTTTTCAGTATAATATCGTCATGGATGTCATTCTGCAGTCATTTGGAGGACTTTATGGAGCTCACTTGTAAGGGAGTCCATGTCAAGGCTGACCTTATGAAGGATTCAGGACACACAGAAAGAAGCATTAATCAGTATGTCAAAGCCACATTGACCTTGCTCGATGAGTCAGTTTAAAAAAATTCAGCTGAGAACCATGTGGCCAGACAGAGCAAAGTGCTTCAAGCCCTCTATTTGTTCCCTGTAGTGTTCATCATCTAAACTAGTATATGGGACTGATTAAAAAACCAAGACATTTACTAAGTTGACAAACAACTTTGCCTTGATTATCAGAGACAGGTTCATCTACACATGCTGCCAAGATGGTAATCATACCATGTTCAATTAACATGATTTTAACCCTGATTTTTGGTCAACAAATAGAGCTGGAGGTAACAGTAACTGAAATGTGTAGGTCCTTACCATATCTCAGGCTTGATCCCACAGTGCATTTGTAAAAAATTCACTGCTCTTCACTTTTTGCACATTTTATGTTATTCTAATGGATGGATTCCAATGAATGACAAAGTGAGAAATGTTTGAAATATTTATGTTTAAAATAAAATATTAAAAATAAAAACACAAAAACATTATGTACATAAGTAATAAGTATTCACAGCCTTTGCCATGACACTCAAAACTGAACTTGGGTGCATCTTTTTTCCACTGATCAGCCTTCAGATATTTCTACAGTGTGGTCTTAAAATGCTGGTCTTAGAATGCTGGTCTAAAAATGAAGGACTTAGAATGCTGGTCTTAGTAGAATGTTGGTGTTAAAATGCTTGTTTTAAACTGTTGATCTTTGAATACTGGTTTAGAATGTTGGTCTTAGTAAATGTTGGTCTTAGAATATTAGTCTTAGGAAGCTGGTCTTATGGTGTTGTTCTTAGAAGGCTGATTTTTATAATGTTGGTCTTAGAAGGCTGGTCTTAAAAGGTTGGTCTTAGAATGTTTATCATAGAATTTTGATTTCATTCAAGCCTCACAGAGTATTATTCTCAACAGGAGGTGGTGGGTGTGGTTGGTGGTGGGGATCAAATGTTGAACATTGTATTTACAGACACTTACTGTAAAGTCTCACATTTTGTTGTAGGGCACAATAGAATAATTGAGCAGAATTGTCTTTGCTGAGTGCAACCTTAGGCAGAAAAATATTAGCTCTTCTGTTTGAGTAGTTTAAGAAGTCTTTTCAGTAGATATATTCTCATTCTTGTTCAGATAATTATTAAGATGACTGCATTTACTTCTACTTGAGCAATTATTATATTAAAGTAACAATACTTGTACTTGAGTACAATGTAGGCATTTCTACACACCTCTGCTATAGTCCATCTGTTGTCATGAACAGTTTAGCAGCTGCCTTCTCTCCCATTCATTATAGGTTAGTTTCTGAGCACAGGGCCACTCCTGATCAGGTATTATTTGGCTGGTATGTGATTCTCAACACAGTGACAGTGGCATTGAAGAGTGTGTGGAGCTCGAATGAATGTATCAGGCAGAGTGACCTTGTTGAGAAAGTGCTTCAATAAAATGCCCACAATGCTGTTTTCAACTGAAATATTTTACGCCCAATAAAGTAGGCCATCATTGATGTGCAAGAAAACATACAAAAATGTGTGCTGATGATATTTTAACAGAACAAAGTGCATCCTACTCATAGTGTTGGCAGCCGACTCAATACAGCAAAGCTGAGGGTCGCTCTACACACAACGTCTCATTATGATTCTCCATAAATGCAGCTGCAGTAGACTGGCTTGACAAGGCTCAATTGATTTGCAGTCACTTGAATGATAAGGGAATGATGGTGATGGATTGTGCTGCTTGCCAGTTTGCAATCAACAGTACTGATTTTTATTGGGCTCCATTGACCTATGAATGTGCCAATGTGATGCTGGTACAGCAATATGATACAACAATGAAGAACTACAAACATCTTTCAGTGCCAACACATTTCATCTATAAAAACATTTAAGTGAGCATTTCGTAAGCCAGGCAAGTGAAATATTATTCATTTGAAAGCTCTGTATATAACATACTGTATATTCATTCACTACTATTTACGTCTTAATATCGGAACACTGCCAGGATATGTACACAGTGCTTTCCCATGCATCATGTTATATTTACATATCCGATTAAGGAATTATGTGATGCAGTAAATCATGCTATTTTCCAGTTTTCAGCAGAGCTGTTATTGAAGAAAAAAAAAAACTGCTTTAAAATTTACATTCATAAACCCATAAGTATTCACTTCTAACCATCAGCCAGCATTCCACACCTGTGTTTTCTTTATTTTTCAGTTCATGTATTGATTGTTTCACATTTGATGTAACTGATCTAGGCTGAAAAGAGCATTACACTGAACACTCTCTCTACCTGGTAAGATCATTTTGGCTCAATTCTGCTGCGACGGGAGCAATGTTATTCTGAATAAAGGATATTCATTCTCACTATATAGAAGCATTATATAAATATGCATAAAATCACATGTGCCAAAAGCCACATTATCCAGTAAACAGAACACTGATAGTAAACTTAGTGAATCAATCTAATGATGGTTCAATTATTTTGACCTAAGAGCAGCATGATATTTAGTTGAGTGTTAATGTTACCTTTTGTAAGCAATACACCACAGCTTGTCCACCATATCACCTACTTCAAAAGCTAGCTAACTATGCTGTGGTCAACTAAATTCAAAAATACATTGAACTCATTTGTTTCCAAATGAAGTATATATAAGGCTGAAAATCAGTTCTTTATAATTCATTTACATATACTGATTATTTCACAGTGGAGGCATCTACTCTGGGCTGGAAGGAACATCACACTAGATCCTGAACATCACACTAGGCTCAGATGCTTCTGGAAACCTGGACCATGTACATATTGAGAGTAGGAGGTATTTTTCTTTCTTTGTTTTAGTCTTTGAGTTTGATTCTTGTGACTTAACTTTTGATGGTTAGTCCCTTTTATGAGGAAATGAGGAAAAGCCCACAAATGTGCTTTTTCATAGCAACTTTTCTGAAATTTATTCAACATTACATAATGGTAGCAACAATTCCCTACAACATAATAATTCCTTGGGTTAGTTGCCTACCTGCCATCATGTAGAAATTGACATGGACCCTAACTAACTGCTGCTATTATTATTATTATTATTATTATTATTATTATTATTATTATTATTATTATTATTATTATTGAGGAGGAGGAGGAGTTATTGCCACTGTTGACTTTGGCTTGCTCATCAGACAACAAATAAAAATGCAATTGTGGTGAGAATGCGATCTGACCTCGAGCTGACTCCTCAAGTTATATAATTATATTATATAAGCTGGTATACTGCCAAGATAATTGCTACAGCTATGAGCAGGTACCATATCTGCTACTGCTATTGTCTTAAACTGCACAGAAATATGCACCTGTCCAGAACACAAGACCTCCTTTCTGCATTTGCTTCCTTGCTGCTGCCTGAGACAGGTCAGTAAATTCAGGACCAGTGAATTCATTTTGGTGGATTGAAAACAAAACTGTGTGAAAACAAAACATACCAAGGGGAAATGTTCCAAACTCATTAACTGATTCAGACTAAATGAACTGTAGGCGTGAGAACACCCTAAACTGAAAGGAGACTTGATTTTATATCACTGTGGAATAAATATTGAATATAGACACATGACAATCTAGTTCATACAATGATAAATAATCAAATAAAACAATACATTTTAGATTACTGTGACTACATACACATTTCACCACATTTTATTTTAAGACTGTCTCAGTATCTTCAATTAATATCTTTGTTTGGATCAGGTCCTGTGCATGAGTACTGGATTTACACTGTAGTGGATGGTGCAACTGGCCTCTTGGTGCCCTAACCCTGAACACACACACACACCACACATTGTCTGCCTTGTCCTTGTCAAGAGACTAAAAATGAGACTTTGAAACAACTCTTTCTCAAAAAGGATGACAATTTTGTCATCATATTTCAAGACAAGGATACAGTGATGGGATCTCACACTTACACAGGTATAATGCTTTACTGGGTGGATCAGGCCTGCAAGGAATGAGAAGTCCATTAACATCAGTCAGCAGTACCCAGTCTGCTGCTCCAATTCTTCAGCTCTGTTCATTTTCACTGCTAGCCTTTGCCTTGACCCCGTATACAATATAGTCATTTTCTGAGAAACTACAACCATGCTTCTTAGAGAGAGAGAGAGAGAGAGAGAGAGAGAGAGAGAGAAAGAGAGAGAGAGAAAGAATGAGAATGTTGAGATTTTTATTTATTTATTGTTTATTATATTTATTCTTTCTTTATTTAATCTCAGTATCTTAGTATTTGTTAGTTTAGTCTTTAGACTGGTCACTGTATAGACTTAATGCAACATTATGTTGCATTTTAACCATAAAATAGCAGCTTCAAAATCATGTTGTCATTCGACTAACCAATAACACAGAGAGTAGGATCACTATTATTGCTGGTCCAGGCTCAGTGCACCATTATGCACTATGTAACTTTGGCAAAGAGGGAAGGAAAACAGTCAAGGGAACAGTGTAACACTATAAAACCTGAATGTAAAAATGTGTTGGTAAACATATTTTTAAACATATATTGTTTGTTTTATTTCGTTTACTAGTTCTGTGACTAGTATTCCACTCTCTGACTATAGGGGGAGCCCACTGGCAAAAATGTTCAGCTGTTTGAACAAAAAGCCTGACCAGATAAGACTGGTCAAGATGGTTAACCCACTTATTTCTTGACCAGCACAGGGTATGTTTTTTTTTTTTTTTGGAGTTTGATTGTGCAGCTATAAACTAGACAACCAGTATGACCTAGCATGAATAAACTAAATGCAACACACTATTCTGGTCAAGAGTAGGTTAACCAGCTAATTTACCTGCATATGCTGGATGACGAATGTTTAACCATCTTGATCATCAAAGACCACCTGAAAAACTAGCCGAGTTGGATTTTTCAGCAGGGCTCTTTACAAAGAAATAAGAAATTACTTGATTCAGAGTAAATGTGTACCTGGAACTGGGGCAGTAAATAAGTTTAAATAACTGCAGACAGAAGTAGTGATGAACATGCGGAAGCTTATATGTTCCACCCAGGTAAAGAAATAGAATTAGAACCATCCCTCCAGAGAATGCAGTTCCTTTATACACATGTAGCTTTGGCACTGGGCATTGTGGCCTTAAGCTTATATGTGCATTCTATTGAGGGCCTTTTGGATGGAGATTACAAAAGCTGTTTGTGTGCAATTGAATGCTGTAGATGCATCTTACTACGATATGAAATAGCAAAGATCAATACATGTTCAAAAGTAGAAAGCAACCACCGGATGTGCAACATTAAGAACAACCTGAACTTCTATCCTCTTAGTTCCAGAAACATCTTCCATTATTGTTCCTTGGGGACAATCTTATGCAAGGAGCCCACACTGTCTGTGCCCCGAAGCTCTAACACAGAGCCAATCAAGTAGCTTTGCTCTATATTAAGCTTTCCTCATATCTCTTTCAATTTTTCTCTCAGCATGATGCATGGTGTTTTGCTAGATATTTTATCCCCTCTGGTTTGAAGAGGCCATATGTATCAAGTATCTCCGAGTACTTTTAGGAATGGTTGATTTTTATATCCAAATGAATAGGATTAGGTGATTTCATTTCCTGCTCTGAATAACAGAGTAGAACAGGCTATGCTATATGTGGCCTGATTCATGATGGATCATTTGTATATACGTATCTATTGATAAAAATGTTTATAGGAAGTCTGGGTAAGACTATAGCTACACAGATGCCTGGGTCTTGCAGGTATTTATAGTAGGTGGGTTTAGGGTAATCAAATACTTTGTCATATAATATGCTGCTGGTACAGCATTAAACCCACTGCACACGTGACATTGTCAGGTGTGCACTGCAGAGAAGCTAAGGAGGTGAACTTGCTTTATAAACTTATTATAAACTTAACTCACACAATGACATTGAAACAAAAAAATGACAAAGACTGACACAAAGGACATTAAATACACTGACACAGACTGGAATCAACTGGGGATGATTACAGGCAGGACTACAGATGAGACACAGGTGGAAAATGCTAAAGATTGGGCAGAGCAAGTGAGGAAACAAAACAGACGTGTCAAAAAGCATACGGGGAATCAAAACAAACCAGAATGAGGACAGGTAAGGAAGACAGGGAAGCGTGATGGCCCCCTGATGTGCCACACCAGGATGTGTAAGCCAACACTCCCCAGACATGGTGAAGCAGAGGGACTGAACCAACAAGAAGAAGACAAAAGACAAGAACACAGAAGGTGAGACTGTAGACAGGACCAGGGACAAAACAGAAGATGAAACAGGAGACTGAAATAGGGAAACACAGGACGAGACTGGAGACTTGACTTTGAAAAACATGGGACATGACAGGAAATTTGACTTGAGGACAAAGTGATGTGACAGTAGACTGGACCTGGGGAACTAGAGAAAACAGAACATGGGGTACAGGAGAAACAACAGGAGACCAGACCTGGGGAACAGGAGACATGACAGAAGACTGGACCTAAGGAACACAGGACATGACAGGGAACTGAATCTGAAGAACATGGGACATGACAGGTGGCAGGACTGATGCGGCAGACCAACAGACAAGATGCTGGTCAGACATCAAGACTGGACAGATTGGACAGAGGGCTGGCTGCAAGACAAGAATGAAGACGTAACTGGGGACAAAACAGGAGACTGGAACTGGGGACAAGACATGACTGGGCAACAGAATTGGCACAACACTGGTGGGGACAGACACATAAACAGTGACAAGGATGGTAACAACAAAACCAGAAACAGGGACAGGAACAGACACAGGAACCAAAACAGGAACAGACAGAGGAGCAAAAACAAAAGCAGGAAAAAGCCCAGGACTGGCCAACATCTCAGTTTGCTGAGCCAACCCTGGCACAGTTCTGGAGGCAGACAGAGGGACACACTGTCTATGTGTCAACCCTGGCACTGAAGCAGCTGAGCATGTTTCCTCCATTTCCTCTGGCCACAGGTTTTAGAGGTGTCCTTGGTCCCAGTTGTACAGTCCTCATCAAAAGCCACAACATCTCCCACGAGAGCACCCATGCCGAATGGCTTCAAGCAGATACCCAAATGCATCCCAACATACCTTGCTACATCCAGGTTGTTTTTTCTGGCATGTGTGCACTGCGGAGAAGGTGAATGATTTATTAAAGAGACAAACCAAAATACATGAAAACAAAACCTTAGCTCACATGCTGACATTGAGACAGAATACAACAAAGACAGACTGAGATAAAGGACCTTACACTTTCACAGACTGGAAACACATGGAGATTATTACACACAGGCAGGGCTACAAATGAGACACAGGTACCAGACATAACTAAACAGTACATCAGCACGTTGCACTCCAGATGCAAAATATTTGTCCACTTATTGAATATTGAAAATTGATTTTAGTGAAATTTTAATGAAATTTAGTGAAAAATTGATTTTGCCTGATCTGGTGGTCATGTGGACCTACATGTCAGCTCTGTCAGAATAATAAACAAGGCCCTGAACTAGAGATTAGGCAAAACCAAGGAAAGCATTTTACATTTGTTAAAAAGGTAAAGTTACTGGGACACAGGTCATATGTCATCTTAATTACTGCTAGGCCATGCCAAAGATAACTGAATTCAGTCTTGTGAGTCAACATTGCCAAAAAAATGTTTAAGAAATAATCAAATATGTACAAAGAAATGAATTGTGCTCAGTGTGTAAACACATTTTCTGGACACAAAGTGTAATATAACCATTCATACACTTTCTATTAACTTAATTAGAAAAATTTGTAGCATCACCTTGCTGGTGTAAAGCTAGAGCATGTTTCTTTATGCCCAATCCCAATTCAACCTAAACAGTTAAATTTTTATGATGTATTTTTTGTACAATTCATTCACATTCAGTACCATTTAACATTCCATTTCCAAAAATATTGGAAATTGTAGATGTTATGAAACTGAAAAACAACAAAACAAACAAAAATAAAACCCAAATGCATCGTACTAGGTTACGTCTGCTGTTAATAGTGGTTAGTTGGTTATGTTGTTCATAATATTTGATCATCAGATATCTGGTGCACCAGAAGAGCCCTCTTGTTTGCCCTCTTACTTTGCTTATGCAGTGTTCAAATTTCAGAATAAAAGTCCTAAGAAAGAATAACACTAATGCATGCATAAATAACAAAAGAATAATGGATATTCAGCTATTTTTATGTTGTGTGGACTACTGTTTTCAACAACTTATTTTTGTAAATATCCTTGTGAAGCTAATCATTGCAAATAATTAGTCAAAATTATTTAATTTTTAGCTCAACACTGGTTGATCAGATTCTGGTTGATCATTTTAAATTCAATTTCTAGAATATAAAAAGGTTTTTAGTCCTTATAAGCAAAAAAAAAAAAAAGTAAAATTAAATTGTAGGTTAAGTTATTTTTTTTATCAGAACATGGTCAAATTCAAACACATCTAAATTATGTTAACATTTACATCTCAAATGAAGACAAATTTGAGTAGGATCTCCTGAAACTAACTATATCTGGTATGTGTGACTGTCTCCTATAAAAACCTTCCTAATAAAAGAAAAGTACATTGAACTACAAAACCATCCCACAAAATTGGCCTAAGGTTAAAAATGTAATGCCTTTTTGTTTTAATATTTACCTGTATTGAATGAAGTTATGATAATGAATTGACATTTTCATAATATTCTAATTCCCTGAGATACACTAGTATACTGAAAGGTAGGTAAAGGAGTCAATGAGTGAAAGTACAAGAATGGGCATGATGGGTGTACACTGAAAAATTGGAACTGGAACCAATCACTAGCTCCTAAACAGTGCAGCACCAATACAATCTGCCTCCAAACTGTGTGAAATTCTTGCATATCTGTCTCTCTCAGCCTGTGGATTGAATGTTTGTGCAATGTTGGGGTCAGTCCTACTGCTCATGAAGCTCCATGAAGTGCTACTTAAGCTGTTGGATGGGGCTCATTCCTCTGTGCATAATTAGACATGGGTAAGTGTTCAGCATTTCATTAATTTCTTCACTCTTCTCAAATATTCAGTTCAGTGAAGAATCTTATTTCCACATGTTTTACTCAAATGTAGTTAGTCAGCCAAAACACAGAGCAGCCATGGAGATGTGTAAGTGTAAGATTATTTAACAACTCAGTATGGTTTGAGGAAATGTAAGTGCTAACCATGTTTACTAGTGTTATTTAATACTGTTGCAAAACTAACACAAATTCCAGACACTTCCTTAAGCATTTTCCTTGGTTGATTAAACACTACAGTAAAGGAATTTTTTGATTTAACACCAAAATGTTGTTTCAGTCCCTTGTACTAAGAGCCTTTAAGTGTATACACATATTTTTCTTTATGATTAGTCTACAAAACATACATTAAATTTTTTAGTGTCATACTATGTACCCCATTTATTTACAATTATGAATAATGAATTTTATCTTAATGGGATTCATTAAATAAACTACTCAATTCTGACAAAATTATCAATTGATGAGTTTTGCTCAGTAGTTGCAATCCAAGATCCATACTTTGCAGGCAATTATGATACATATACCATACTACCCCATCTAACTATAACAAACTACCCCATCTAACCATGGCTATTGAGTTATTAGCAAGTAATCATGCTCAACTGAATGAAATCCCAGTTTAAATGTAAAAAAAATCCAGTGCATGTTTACAGCTCTGTCCTTCTGTATATGCTCACCTTGCATGCAGCCTCCAACTGATCAGCAAGAGGGGATAAGGCTAATGAAATCACTGACCCTGACATTGGGTAATAGAGGAAAATGAGAAGGGAGGGGCTGTTTGCTCTCTTTCTTTGCTCACACAGTGCTCAGATTCAGAATACTGATACATAAAAATAATAAGCACATCCAGGGTTTTTTTTATTATTATTTGTACCACTGTCAATGACTTTTTTTTGCATTGAAATTATTGCATTTTTAGCTCAGAAAAATATCTGAATGATCAATTTCCAACAGAATTTCTGACATGTAAAGTGTGTTTAGTCTTTATAAGCAAAAAAAGTAGTTAAAAGTAATTCATTTTATTAAAACAGTCAAATTCATTCAAGAAATTAAATTCTCTTAATGTTTACATGTCAAGTGAAGACAGATTAGTGTAACCTATGATCTCCTGAATTAACAACAATGTGTGACTGTCTCCTATGAATACTTTTCAAAAATAAAAGTATGTCAAACTATGAAAACATCCCACAAAATTGGCCTTTGGTTCTAAATATTTTCATTAATACATTAAACCTAATACTTCAACACATCCAACACATGAATTAAAATATTTAGGTTGGTACTGTGTTACTGCATTCCTCTACTACTTTCTCTTTTCGAAAGAATGTGTTGTTGAGCTGGATGGGCATCTTTAGACATGAAGTTAAACCAAAGAAGCAGCAGGAATAAAACTTCCACTTCTCCAGCAGCTCAGCGGGAAGCTGAGGAGAGCCAGGAAGGTTTAAATAATACCAGTGAAGAGAGCTGCTGGAAACACGGCTTGACACACAAAGCTGAAGAGCTCACACTGTGCATTGACTACAGATCTAAGCTCCCTACCTTTACACAAACACACACAAAGCATGCACACACATATTTACACACAGTAACTCCCACTCTACCTCACTACCTCATCCAAATGGGTAATCCTGCCCTAAAGCTACTTTGAAAGCCCTCATCCCTGGTTTACCACAACAGTGTGTGTATGTTTGTGATTTTTTTTGTCTGAAGAGCCTTTAGTTTAAAGAGTATTACAAAATTATTGCATTGACCATTTAGGAATTATATCCATTGTAGATAGCCCTCCTATTTTCGTAGGGTCAAAAGTAAATGGAAAATTATTTGACTTATGAGTTGAATTTACATTTGGCCACTGTTCAAACAAACTCTTAATATGCAGTCCAAAATGGTGATAATACAAGTGAAGTACACCAACTCTAGTCCACTGAGGACAACTAAAGTAGATTAATTCAGATTTTTTTTTCACATTCACATCTTCTCAATAAAACCTTTGGGAAGTTTGAGTAATATTAACAATGTTAACATGCAGCCTGATAACAATGTTAATAATTAACGGTCCAACAAATATCTCAATTTGAATAGGTTGCATCCATATATGCAGTTGCAATAGACTGGACTCATTGAGTCATATACAGCTTCTAACTGATCAAAAGAGGTGATTAATCTATTGTAAAAGAATTGTAGTTCTTTAAGCTGCTGTATCTGATTCATAGTTGGAAAGATTAAGTACATTCTATTTGGAATTCTATTTTGGTCAATTTTAATACACATCATTACTTGAATAGGGTTATGGTTATACTGTCCTCTGCAGGGGCGAAGAAATCTTTCATCAACTTGCATAAAATCATGAATAACTGCCCTTTAATATGTCTGTGGCACCTGTATCCCTTTAAAATTAATATTTAAAGTGACATGCTAGTAATATGGCAGTGTTTAAGTTTTCCTTTGATGAATAACAAACAGTGTGTCCCTATTAGATGAATAACACAAATAACGTAGTTAAAATATAGCATCAATCAAAATCAAACAGGCTTACACCAGCTTCAAATTGCTCCACTTGCCTTTATTTATTGATATTTTCATGTACTGATAGACTCAACTTTAGGTTGGATTGTACTGTTATTTACCGCAGGTTGAATTGTAAGCAATAACAACTCAGACCCTCAGTTTCTGAATATAAAAAAAAAAACCTCCTGAATACATATGTTATACAACATATGTTACATATGTTACATATGTTATACAAAAATTACTTTCAGTTAACCCAAATATTTGTTAGTAGGCAGTGAGCTCTGTGTGAGTATTAGAACACTCCACCCAGGTCTCTGAACACTCCCTGGTGCTGTTAAGGTGCCTGGAAGCAGTGAGGCCATGAAACAATAACACAAGCTGCTTAAAAAATATATATATATACAGGTATTTTTGAATATAATGTTACACACACCTCTTTCTCCCATTCTTCTTTGCAAAACCTCTCAAGCTCCATCAATTGGATGAGGAGCATCTCCAGAGATATTCAGCTCTGGCTGGGCCACTCAAGGACATTGACAGAGTTGTCCTGAAGCCACTTCTTTGTTATCTTGGCTATGTGCTCTGGGTTGATTTCTTGTTGGAAGATAAACCTTCCCAGTCTGAGGTCCAGAGTGCTCTGGAGCAGGTTATCATCAAGGATGTCTCTGTACATTTGTACATTGATCTTTCACTTGACCCTGACCAGTCTCCCAGTTCTTGCTGCAGAAAAACATTCCCACAGCATGATGCTGCCATCACCATGCTTCACTGTAGGAATGATATAATTGCCTGGTTTCATACATACATGATGCTTGGTATTAAGTTGAGAAGGTTAAGTCTTTTGTTTCTCATGGTCTGAGAGTTCTTTAGATGGCTTTGGGCAAACTTCAGACAGGCTGTCATGTACCTTTTACTGAGGGGTGACTTCCATCTGGCCAACATACATATCTGATGTATGGCAATCAGTCAGTTTGGCTTCCATTTACAGATGATGGCAGCCATTGTGCTCATTGGAACCTTCAATGCAGCAGAGTTTTTCTGTATCCCACATCTGTCTCTCAATACAATTGTGTCTAAAAGGTCTACAGACAATTCATGACTTCATAACTTGGTTCTTACATGCATTTGTGCCTTTCCAAATCATGACAAAGAAACTGAATTTACCAAAGGTGTAATTTGGTCAAGCTGTAGAAACTTCTGCAGGATTATCAGTAGAAAGAAGATGCACCTGAGCTCAATTCTGAGTTCAAACCTTTGTTTTGGACTGCTCTCCCCAGCTTGTGGTGAAAAGGAGCGTCCGTCAACTTCACTATGGCAGCCACTGAGCAGGCCACCTAAACTCATTCACTCATGGCTCAAGAAGGGGCTTAAAAACCCTGCCGACAGAGCAATATTTGGCACTTTATGTTACAGGTAGCTGGTTTATTAACAGAATTTCTCTGTTTGTCTCCCCCACAACTACTGGTTGCTTTAACTTTCTCTTTCTCACTCCAGCAGGCCCAGCAGATCAGACTATCTATCAGCCTTACCCCTCTGACTGCCAAGGATTTGAGCTGTTCCCCTACAGATGGTGCTGCTACTTATTGTTGTTTACCCCAATTAGGGTTTTGCTTATGGCCAGATTCTCAAAATAAAGGTCCCCCTTGGGGTTGTTTGTGTTCAAGGTAATTTTCATGTTGTTCTGGTTCCGATTTGGTCAAGTAAGCCCACAACTGGTGGAGTATGCAGGCAACAAAACCAGCACCTCGTTTGACCCAGTAAAAAAAAAACAGGTCAAAGGGAGAAAAAGGTTATAAAAAGAGAGCAATATACCCGTTCAGACCACCCCAAGAAATGGACCACTTCCATTGAGCTCTACCAGGCAAATTTTGGAAGGCTGTTGAACTCATGGGGGCACAGGACCCACATGGCATGGTGCAGGCAAAAGAGGCTGCTGAGAGTATGTTGACCCTAAGTTGGCCCACAAGAAGGGAGCATACACCAAGACCCTTGTTTCAACAAGATTTGGCCCTGGAAGGTCACCCTGAGCAGTGGCCAAAGGACATGAGCCTTCCCTGGCCCCAAGACTGGATTTCCCCAACATTACAACCCCAGGGCGACTGCCGATATGAGCCCATGCCTACAGAACCAGCCTGACTGGCTGACTGTCCCCCCAGTTCCCACAGTTCTCTGTCTCCCCCATCCAGAAACTACTTGTGGAAAGTTGGGAGGTACCTACACACCTTCAGGCCTATGGCAGTACAACATACTTCCTTTTGGTCTGAACAGACCACCAGCTATTTTCCTATACCCAACAGATGACCAACCTTACACTGTCGCCTATATGGAAGATGTCATTGTGTACTCAGAGACCTGGGTGGAGCCCCTGCTGCATGGAGAACACATGAGGTTGTGCACACCATCCTCTATATCAGCCACAAGCTCACTTGTGGGTGGTGGAGAAACTGTGCTTTTACCTGTACAGTAGGCACTTCACATTACTAACTGACCATACTCCCCTCTGGCTTGCCAATGATTCCAGTGGCCATGTGACACATTGGTTTTTGCCTCTGCAAGAATTCCAGTTGTCATTCCAGGTGTGACATAAAGCCGGGGTGCACAATGCTGACAATATGCTCTCTCCAGAATTGATTCTTGTTCGGCCTGAGCCCAGTGCTGGTCCTGTGCACTGCCACAATCTTGTTTGCAACCATAACAGCCTGTACTGAGACATCCATGCTTTGCATGGTGCTGAACCCAGGACATTCAGCACCTTTGTTTTGGACAGCCCTCCCCACCACATGGTGACGGGGAGGTTCTGGTGAATTCACTGCAGCTGGCAACCTCTTGAGCAGGCCACCTGAACGCACTCACCCACGGTTCAAGCAGAAAACAATGCTGCCAGTAGTGTCCCAACAATCCTGCAGTGGTCTCACTGCCAAGGAGCAATGTTTTCATGGTAGATTGTTTATTCCTTGTGAGGAACAAATCATGTTTGTGTCAGGTGTGAATTGAGAGGTTTTCAGAAATGCTGCTGGAGATGGAGAGGAAAAGTTATTTTAAAAAGATCTGTCTGCATATGGCCAGTGAATGGACTATGATTGCAGCTTAGCTAGCTAACTTGCTGTGTATATTTTGCATGTAATCTTTGTGTGTGTGTGTGTGTGTGTGTGTGTGTGTGTGTGTGTGTGTGTGTGTGTGGTTGATTTGACCATGCTAACACATCTGTACTGTAGTTTTCAGCTGAGGACTGAGAGATATGGCTGAGTAAAAGACACGTGAAAGTATGGTGAAAACAGAAGGTAGATATGGAAATTTGCAAGTTCCTCCTCTCAGACTGTATGAGCCATCAACCCCATTCATCAAATGTTGGTCAGATATTATGAGAATGATGGACCAAATAATTAGGGGGCTCTAATTAATTGAGGATGTATGATTAGCTCAGACAAGAGTTATAGATTATCTACATTTGGCTCAGGTATAATACAGTAATTCACACATAGGTGGCAGAAAACTAAGACATTGTTTTGTGGCCTCTCCAACGGCATTACTGCAGCAGGTTGAAGAGATCTGGTTGTGAAGTTGTTCAGAGAGCTGAAAAGAGTTTGTTCAGACACAACACCTGATGTAGCTCCATGCTCTTATCTGCAGTGGGCTCTCCTGATGATGCTAAATGAAGGCTTCACAGTAAATTACCCTTCAGACCCACTGGACCCATTGACCCTCTCTTTCTAACTCTCTCTGTGACAACTGAATGGTAGCATTGTGGAGTTGTTCACTCTCTGTGGTCCTTCAGCCTGCACCCAAATCCAAAGCACTTCAGTTCATCTGTCTGCTCTCAGGACAGCTGGTGAACATAGCCAGGCTTGGTGGCACAGAGACAGACTAGTCAAATCACTAGACAAGACTTAACACAAAGTGATTTGATTGAAGACATTGGTCCGAATTAATGGTATTATATATGACCTTAGAAACAGAGTGTCAACAGTGACATGATTGGGTGCCAAAATGAACTAGAATTTCTAGAATTAATGCCATGGATTATGTTAAATAAAGCATTATACAACTGTTAGTTCCAGCCATGGAAGCTGGAACAGCAAGGTGTTTTTCCTCTGTGTCACTCACTGGAATGGTGCTGCTAAGTAAATAATAGCAGCAACTCCTTAAGTAACATAAAGGCTCTGAGCAATAGAGCAAAACTAAATTAAATAGATCAAGACAATGTGGTGTATCCAGAAAAGTAGCTTTCAATGTTTTCGTCCCTCATCCTGATTTTGGGACAGCTGCAACTGCTTAGATGGAATGGCTGTGCCATTTTAAAAACTCAGTCCTTGGTATACAGTCAGAGAGAGAGAGACTTCATTAGATTGATAAAAGGGGATCTGGTCAGGGCTTTTCCTTCGTGTTTATGGTTTGGGGATTGTTACTGTTTGTGAATAAATGCATGTTGGTGGCACCGAGATATTGTGTGCATCTGATACTTGCGAAGTTGGCCAGTCATGTGACTCAGCCCTCTCCCCTTGGTTTGAGATAACAACAAGATTTAACTTAATAATCTCTTAATAATAAGAGACAAACAGACCAGAAATATGGTGAGAGGGAGACAGACTTTTGCTAATTTGTTGGTCTGTGTAACAAGCTAGAGAAGGGGCTGCAGACTGTGCAGTGAGTGAGTGGAGTTCATTACATGACATAGGAACAAGCTGCTAGTTAAGAAACCACAATTTGGTTGGAAGGAAATGCTAACATTAATACATATTGAACATGACATTCACACCTCAGTTCATTATTTCTGCCCTTTATTTATTTTCCAAACTGTTAGATAAAAGCAACAGAACATTCAAGGCCATGTACATTGCATTATTGTAAATATTTCATGATAACACACTCCCTCTCATGTTCTATTGCTTTAAAAAAAAAGAAGCAGAAGTACTGTTTTTGGAAAATACAAAAAGAAAAATAATGAACAAGATAAATGAACAATACCACTGTCAAACATAACCATAACCTAAAATATAAGGTATAGGAATTCATACAATATATTAAATTTCAGAACACAGATGTGATTAAAATTATAATTGTAATTATGGCAGCATATTGATTTCTCCTCAATCTAAAATATTTGTTTATTTTTAAGTGACTGTCCAAATTCAGTGCAATCTGTTGTCCCTGTCAAGGAACTCTGGGAATTTGTGATAGTCAACTGATCAAAATTTATATTTTAAGTATATGGGTTCTTTAATCATTGTTTCAGACACATCCTGAGGGTGATTATGTTAGAAAATATCATTAAAATTATCATAAAAAACATCACTAAATCCATATTGGCTTCTTACTGAGGAATTTACAGTCATTCATTTACAGTCCCCAGAATCATTCAGGGGATTTTTTGTGTAATCGTGGTTTATGGAGCAATATTGCTGCATATAAATGAGGAAAAAGCATAAGATAAACACTTCACATCAAGCACAAAACATGCAATCCTTGTTTATGAATAAGCAAACTGCACTTTATTAATCTGGCCTGTTGTATATAAGCATCATTTAGAAGGAAAACACACACACACACACACACACACACACACACACACATACACACACACAAAAATCAACGTGGCTAAAACAATCAAATACATCATAATATCTACATCAGTAAGAGAAACAGAACTTCAGTCAGCACATTTTCATTTCTCAAGGCCAGAAATATCACCAATATTTTGATATAATAATAGCAAGAAAAATATATGAAAACTGTATTAAGTGTATTAAGTGGTTCAGTTTCAGAAGCTTTAACAGTGTGAGATCCTCTGGATATCTTCAAATCACTTAAGCAGAGGGGCTCTCATAGGAGCCTCCATGAAGGTTGTAGACCCTCAGAGACAGAGAGATTGAGAGAGAGAGAGAGAGAGAGAGAGAGAGAGAGAGAGAGAGAGAGAGAGAGAGAGAAAGAGAGAGAGAGAGATGAGCTCATCATACTTGATTAAGGCTGTCACGGTTAGATAGCAGTTGCAATTAGCCAGGCCGGCTGGAGAGAGGGACAGGGCTGCCTTTGTCCTACTAAGGGATGGAGGGAGAAGGGAATGACGGATGGAGGGATGCAGGGAAGAAATGGAGGGGACATTGGAGACCTTGTGAGCGAACGAGTGTGGCATCTGCTGCGTGCGCCGCAGGGAGAGAGCTGGCTAGAAAGGATGGATAGACAGAGGAAAGAGAGGTGGTGGATGAGCATGGGGGAGGGGGCTGATGAAGTGTCTAGGGGTGTGAAGTGTGAAAACCATCCCAGCATGCACCCGCGCACGCTCGCACACACACACACACACACACACACACACACACACACACCCCTGTATTAATTGTTAGAGTTCAGTTCAATGAAACGGCTGCATTTCTGATCCAGTCCAGGACCAGACAAAGGTGTTATGTATCATTTGCACATACACATGTAGTACCTTCTTTCCCAAACCTTCAGCAATTTCAGTTTGAAGATAACTAGTAGTACCTAAGAATATATATAACAGTAATTTTAATAGTAAGAGATCCATTTTGGGAAAAAGCAAAAATTCACTAATTTCCACCTGAATTAAATCCCACTTTAAATGCCAAAAGAGACTTCCAATGCATGTTTACTACTCTGGCCACTTGATCAGTGAGGTAAGGCTGATGACATTACTGACCCAGATTTGGGTTTTAGAGAGAGAAGGGAGGAGCTGCTCACCCACGGTTCAAATTTCAGAATAAAGGTCCTGAGACAGGATAATGCTGGCACATAGATACATTACAAAAACAACAAAGGAATTTCAGGTTGTTTTTTATTGTATTTTATTTTATCAATATCAAAATACTGCCAGGTATTTTGAAGAACTTATTGTGAATAACATAATTGTGAATCTAATCATTACAAATAACTCTTGGCCTGAAATATTTGAGTAGCCTGGGATGTCCTGAACAATATTAGGCATGTATGTCTGTCTCCTATAAATAGAAATTTAGGGCCAGATCTTCACATTAGAAAAAACAATGTGGAGAGAAGAGCTTTCTATCATAAAGCTCCACAACTCAGACATTCACACAAGCTTTCAGTTAATCCTTCATTACATGGTATGGTTTTCTTCCGTCTTACAGGTCTTTGTTCATTATTGTAGTAGTGTTTCTTCTTTACAGCCACCACACCAGACTATTTATATTCTTAAATACATTCTTTTTTTCTTTTCTTCTCTCTATTCCATGACCTGAGCTGTGAGTTTGCAGTTGGGAGCTGATGCCTGCCTACCTCCTGGATCAGCCTCTCCTGCTGTAACAAATTCCCTTGGAACTATAAGGTTGTATCTGCATTCTGAGCACTTCTGATATATTGAATTCTTAAATCCTGAGATTACATGCCATTTTCTAGGCTTCATATCTCAGGATCAGAGAAAGCTACAGATATCCTACTCCACAAATCACATTGAAACATCTTTTGTAGGTCATTTTTGCACATCCAATTTTGGTCCCCTGAAGGTGCAGACTAAGATGCTAGGCAATGTCTTTTTGTGACATCTTCCACACATCCAGTATTGATGTCCCCAGCCCTCTGGATAATGGCTAATGCTATTCAAAATGAGGTTGTTGTGGACATCTCTTCTACATAAGATTTAGACTCATTTTAGACATCGTTTTTGTAGTGTTTAGTGTTAAGTTAAATGTGGACCTACTTTCTTTAGCGGAAGAACCCTTTTTGCATTGTTCCTTCTTTGGGCATTTTGCTTAGAGCATTGATTCAGAAAACCTGTGAGATGGCTCTTTTCAAGTAAACTACCATGTGGATCACATCTCTGCCTCCGTGATTGCTTTTCATACTTATATCTTATGTAGTTGCGCACAGACACAACAGTTTTTATAGGCCTACTGCTTCTAATTTCCCTGAGGGTAGCCTCCCAAGGGATCAGTAAAGTTCTATCTAATCTTATCTAGGTTCTGTGCATAACTGTAGTGCCATTCCAGTTAATTATTCTACATACAAAGGTATAAAGTATTTCCAGCTCAAATCTGAAACAGGTAAGTTTGTTATTCAGTTAAAACTGTATAAGGTGCCTTAATCAAGTTATGAGGTCTTGTATCTTGTGAGTGAGGTTGAACACTGCCCAGCATGCTCATTGCAAGATGATGTGAATAACTGGAGTTTACACAAGGCATGACTGTGAAGTGCCAAATTGATGGGACAATCTATTTCCGAAATTGTGCAGCTATTTAACACTTCATGCCATATGTTGCAGGTCAATGCAGTGTTCTTTATCTTCCATGAGATATGGGAGCAGACTAGAGTGTATCTGTTAACACTACAACCAACACCAGATATAACATCTCACCTGAGCTTGTGAAGTTGCTAACTGGAAGACTCCCAGCTACTTTCACTCCTTGGTCATTTTCAGACCTTCATGGACTTCATGTACCCCCCACAAAAATGGTAGACATTGTTCAACATGACTCACAAGATAAGACCTCAAAACTTGATTAAGGCACATTATGTAGGTGTTTGCATTCCCAAGCCATCCCCAAAGTAACAGTTCATTATCAATTTATGCACTGCTATCCAACAATAATAAGCCTGACTTGAAAACAAACATATTTGCATAAATAAGTTGCAGGGAAATTCAGTTATATTCATGGATATCCATCTTTGTCATTGTTTCTACCTGTTCTCTGGAGTATAAATTTAACACAGAAAATCAACAAAGGATCCAAATAATAAGGGGGCAAAAATAGATGACCCAAGCCAAATGGAGCCATTGGTCTAGCAGACTGATCGTCAAAGAATCACAGAATTAGTTAGACAAGCAATAAAATGATTAGACTTGATATTGCACACTTTCCAGTGGGCTTACGTAAATCCTCTTATTTTCTAACCTTAGCATGCTACTTCACTTTACTGAGCATAAAGCAGCAGGCAACACGGGACCCCCTACCTCATTTTATATTGTCACTTATGGAGAAACGGCAGGCGGTGCTTTGTTAAATCATTCTGCCATAATTGCCCGCGTTTACTTTTCCTGGGCGGCCAAAACATGGAAGTCTCTCAGGCCCAATAAATGGAGCCAGACACATTTCTGATTAGGGGGACCTCTCATTTTTCACTAACACTATTTTCATTTTTTCTCCTTCTTTTCCCTTTTCCCTGGGCTGCAGACAGTTGGCATTAGATTAAACACTAACTGGGGTAAGCCTGCAGCAAATGCTACCCCTGAATTTATCAAAATCTCCCTTGCTCTACTCGCGGATGAAAATGACCTTAAGCTAGTTCTAAAGATGGCTCTCCTCTCTGTCCTGCTCATCTGGTGCAGTCACCCTGCTGTATCATCTGACCACCCGGTCTGTCTCAGGAGTTTTATTTGCATGCTGTGTTCTTTATAACTGTGAGCTGTAAATGTTACTCTGTGATTAAGAAAAATCTTTTGGGGATTCAATGCTGGGGGGTTGCAACAAGTTCAGATGGATCTTTTGTTAGAAAGGTTTAGGTTATTTAAAACACAACACAATGCTTTCTCTAAACAGTTTTCATAAAGAATGTCTCTAGAGAGCTGTGTAATAAATTTCTCTTAAAGCCGTGTTGGAGGCCAAACTGGTTTGAAAACAATGCATTTCTGCGACTATGAGCTAGACTGCTTCATCTCAGCAGAGCAAATAGAATTGTAATGTAGAGAAATAATAAAAGATTTGAAATAATTCAATCATTGTATATTTGATTATGATTGGGGGTTTGATCTCCAGGGACCCTACAGGACAAACCAGGACTAATCCATCACCTGTAATGGGAACAAAATGAACGTCTTGAGGGATTCTATCAAAAAGGTGACAGATATGATATTTTCTATTTTACAGCTGCAGAACCTTATTTCATTTGTTACTGGTTAGTGTGATAAAGGCTAGTATAGACTTGACCATGCTTGAGAAAAGAGGATTAATTTAGGACAGTGGAATGGGAAAATATTGACAGGATGATGATGTAAAAACTCAGTAAAGACACAGGCTACACTACATTTTGAAATAAGAGCATGTATATAATACATTCCTCATTCACTTTTGAATTTAAAATATTCAGCACCATCTTGCTGGTGCACTGACACTGTAGCTCATAAGTAGATGCACACTTGGTGTTCCTCATACTTTTCATCATTTCAACATTTCATCAGAGATCAGATTTTATAGAGACTATAGGGCTCCGCCTAGCTGGATAATTTAGATGGTGACCACATAGCAGTGATACTGTCATGTAAAAACCCCAGCAATATCATTGTGCCTGACACAACCATACCAGCATCATACACAGCCTTGTACAGTTCCTTGTACATCCTCACTTCCTTGTGGATTTAGAGTAATTGACTTCCTAGATAATAGGTATAGATATAATAGATAATGGATAGATAATAAAAACAATGGTGTCATGGTTTTCCTGTGCAAGCTCAGCTGAATCAACCTTATCATTGCCAGGTTTAATAGGTCTGTTAGAGCAGGAAAATCAGCAAACCATCTTAAGAGTCAGAATAACTTAATAACATGATGCACATGTTCACACATTCAGGTTTACTGCTCTGTATACGTATATCACTGCTGTTCAGTGAAAACCTCCATTTTTGTTTGTACTTAATTTTCTTCATATTTCAAAAGCTGTAGCTGCTCTGTACACTGTATGAATAATTCTGGATGAACAATATAAATGCTGTTAAATAAAATAAAAAATATAAATAATTAATTTAATATTTACTTTCATTCAAAGTGTAAAGTTGCCACTTTGAAGATACTTGTTTTCATTGGACAGCACTGATATGCTCAACCTGCATGCAGACTCCGATTGATCAGAAAGAGTAGGTGGGTTAATGATGTCACTGACCCAGATAATAGAGGAAAATGAGAAGGAAGTGTTCCTGCGTTCAAACTTCAGAATGAAAGGATACTGATAGAATAATACTGATACATACATAAATAACAAAATAATAAAGGATATTCAAGATAAAATAAAGATAAAATATCAATATCTGGCATGTGTGACTGTCTTCTATAAATAACAAGTTAAAAAAAATGGGCAGGGAAAAAAGTATGTTAAACTACAAAAACATTCCATAAAATTAGCCTAGGTTTCTAAAGGTTAATGGTAGGAGCTTCTAAAAAACTGTCTGGTCAGAGTATATTCATTCATTAACAATTAGTTAGATATTAAATGTCTGTTTAAATCACTGTCAATCAGTATGTACAATTTGTAAAAAATCATATTTAGGATGGTGAAGACATCCTAGGGCAAAAAATATCCAGGTTAACATCACAGTCTTCTGCTGTAAAACCCATCAAAAACATGCTAGCAGCAACCCATAACTACTAGCCCATCTGCCTGGCTTCCATGCTGGGCCCCTCTCTCTCCCAGTCCACCCAGGAGCCATTATCAGCCTGTCCCGGCATCTGCTTGGGCTGCCTGCAGCGAGGAGAGTCAATGCTTTCGGGCTGTGGATGGTTAGTGGCGCCAGCGGTACCAGGCCTCATTTCTCACATGCTAGCATGGCTAAGGTCACCTTCAGTGAAGCCCTTTCCAAAGGATGTGTGATTACTGACTGCAGGCATCATTAAGGTGAAGTACAAAGAAAAATCGACTTGGGTAACGAACATTAAATCAAAGCATTGTGATATCTGTAAGTTAACACATGTGCCGCTTTAATTATCCCTTACGGGTGTGTGTTTGCATATATATATATATATATATATATATATATATAAATCTTATATATATAAGATTTCAAGATTTCCAGTGGGAGTCATGAGACATAACTAATATGTCATTTGCAGAGAGGGATATTTTGGGGGTGGTACAAAATAATGACTTCAGGAATGTACAATCACAGCATGGATGTCAGTTTGTTAGCTTTTGGTAGTTGAGTAATTAATGTGAAACAATATTTTGTGTGTGTGTGTGTGTGTGTGTGTGTGTGTGTGTGTGTGTGTGTGTGTGTGTGTTCTGTCTCACATGTACTGTATGTTGTAAGTGAAGTATGCTGGTATACTTGAGGAGAATGGATTATATTCCTAAAGGACGCTGTGGATGCAATTCCAGTTAAGCTCAAAAGATCAGTTAAACAGCAAAGACACAAACTGAATTAATATATTTATTTAAGGAAGAACAGCCAAGGAGACTCTCCTGGTGAATACCCCAGAGACATGAGAGGAGACAGGATTGTACAGATGGTTATGTAGGTTATAAAAGAGTGTTAGTTAATTTTTTGTCACATACTGACATGTCCATCTTGTACCTGATGTGTTTATACTCATCCATCTTAAAGGCCTTCTTTAAGTCTACTGTTGCATTTTCACATAGTTACCTGGCAGAGATGCAAGGTAAATGAGATCAAAAGAGCACTTGTTTTGTTTTTGTAAACAAATGTTCAAGTATTGTAACTATGTTAATCTTTAGTCTTGATGTGGGAAATGTGTAATATCCAGGGACTTTAAGAAATTATTTCTGCATTAATTAAACTTATGTCAAGTACAAAATCAGCCATTCTTAATCACCATCTCATATAACATTGTCATGCTTCTGTCCAGTCTTGTTTCCATTCTGTTTGTTGTCTGTCCTTGTTTGGTCTTTTTTGTTTGTGTGTTTTACCATGTGCCTTTCCAGCATATGGCTCTGTTGTGTTTTCTGTCTTGTATCTGCTCCGCCCTATCATCAGTGCTTCCGCCTGTGTATCATTTGTAGTCCTGCCCTCTCCTTGTCTACTCCAGCTGTGTCTAGTCTCTGTCTGTATATAAGTAGCCTTTCAGAGAACCTTTTTTCTGTATGTTCACTGATGGTACATCTGCTTTTTGTCTTTTGTGCTCTCAGTCAGTTTGGTGTTTTATGTTTCCTCACTTTTTGTCAGCTTCCTAGTCTGTTTAGTATAGTTTAGTTTGGTTATTCCCTGTCTGTTTGATTTTTGTTTACTGTTCTGTTTTCTTTTTTTAAATAAACCTTACCTTGCATTTATGTATGCCTGCTGCTCTCCCCTCCCATCCATGTGATAAACATATAGTAAGATCACTCTCTTCCTATTCTGTGCTTCCACACACTGGTCTCAGACCCTTTATAGGTCTACTATACAAGTGTACAGAATAATATCAGACTGTAGACCTGTTCTTCATGTCACCATTATTCCTAGCCTCATTGTTCCTGGCATTATTATTCCTAGTTTCTTACAACAGAACCTCAGGTGACCAGATATTATTAACAGTTAGCAAAGTAGTGGCATGGTAGTATAGCAGATTTTTACACATGCTAGTGTCACATCTTGGCTTACCATGGACTACCATTCAACACATCCAATGTTGGCTAATGCAACTTAAGCATGAACATATGAACTGCAGTCTGTAACTATACCAAAATATAGAACTATAAGGTATAAATTACTAAGATAAAGAGACTCAACATACAATAGGCAATGGCCGAACACATCCTACCAGTGCTTAAAACCATACAGTCAAACCTTTGTGTTTTTCTTCAGGTAATATTTCAAGGCTTGTTACAGCAATACAGTATTTCTATATTGCATGTCAGATATGTTATGCTGAATTGCCTTTCCATTTTGTTCCAAATTAGACAGTTGTGTATACATGTGAATTTTGCAAGGAATATTCTTGGCAGTAGACATGCCTGCGGCTTGTGCAATAGGCAAGGCTTGATCTATGGGTTGCTGGCTTGACGTTGGCAGGCGTTATTGTTTTAGGCCGTGATAGATGGGAGCATTCCCCTGGGCTTTAAGTGCAAATGGAACGATGCACGTCATCTGCGCAGCACGCTGCACCAAGACAGATTCAATTTCCCACTCCGAGACTTCCGCTGTATCAATACACCCAAGCGGCACATTTCCTGCAAACCTGATCAAGCTAGCATACAATAAAATGAGAGGCATTGCTCTCATGCAGCCTCAATATATTTGGTTTAATTGACTTGACTGAATCTTTCATTGTGCTGGACAAAAGTTAAGCCTACAAGAAATATTTCACTAAGGTAAATATTTCATCCTCTGTTGTGCTCATTCTGATCCATTGTAAAAAAAAAAAAGAAAAAAAAAAAGAAAAAAAACAATAAAACTACAGCAAAAAAAAACAATTGCTGCACACTGGACACACCATACAGCATAGTGGTCTGAATCTACAAAGCACAGCTACCAAATCAATTTACTTTTCAATCATTTACTGAATTTATTCTCAAATACTATGCAATAGATTTGTAGTCCTTTCCTGTAAAAATGAGAGAGCTGTTTTTGTGTATCTGCCTTATAGTTAAGTACTCCATATATATATATATATATATATATATATATATATATATATATATATATATATATATGGGTTACAGCTGGGGTATCTAATCTTATCCACAAAGGTTTGGTGTGGCTGCAGGTTTTCATTCCGTCCAAAAGGATTAGTTGTTTGAAAACTGGCCAGTTGATTAAATGAGTGAAATCAGGTGTCACAGGTGGTTGTTTTGAATCAAAACCTGCAGCCACACAGGCCCTTTGCAGATAAGTCTGTATGCACATTTATGTATATTGTGGCTTGTCACAGTGCCTTAAACTAGCCAATAAATGTTTGTTGTTGTTGTTGTTGTTGTTGTTGTTTTTCATTATACTACCATGTTTTTTCCATATTCCAACACATTTTTGTACAACCAAGGTTGCATACTCACTACTTACAGTATGTACATATCAAAAACTTAAAATACTAAATAAATGCATTCAAATGTGCCTATAATATGAACGTAGTAATGGTCATACAAAAAATAGCCAGTGAAGAAACTTTTACAAACATTTTTAATCTTAGATAAAAAAACAAAATCAAATCAAAATCATATGGGAGACATGTTCATCTGCATGGTTCTGCAAGTAGGACAATACTTGCCCATTTTAATGCACAGTAGTGCATAAACATTTGTGAATCCTTTAAAATGTTCTAGATTTCTGCATAAAGTTCAACTTAAACTTCATCAAATCAAACAATAATCTGATTTTTCATGTCTAAGTGGTGAAAGTATGTGATCCTTTTTTATCAGGATAGATTAACAACAAGAACAGAAGAGTACAGTATTCAAGCCTCATTAAGAGACATAATAAAATACAATACAATAAACTAAAAACTAAAAATACTGTGTGGTCAGTTTTTTGACAGTCCTTTTTTCTACCACCAACTCGAAACTCTCAAGTGAGCATCCAACAACAGAGCCAGCCTTCTTGATCTTAGTTTGTTGATATTAGTGTCTCCACTTTTGATGCAGCCTCCCCAGCAGACTGCTGTGAAGAAGACAGCACCCACTGCAACAGACTGGTAGAAGACTGCCAACATTTTGCTGCACACATTGAAGGACCTGAGCTTCCTTGAAAACCAGCTCATGCCTTTCTTGTACATCAACATCAACATGTATTTGTATAGTGGTTTTTACAACTGATGTCACAAAGGAGATTTACAGAAAAAAAAATAGTTAGATGACACTGGACCACCACGTGTCTGCTGTAATACTCATTGTACTGAAGTAATGCTAGTTTGATGGCAGACATAACAGTAACACTAGCAGTTAATTATGGTCTGTGTAAATTTATATATAGTTGGTGATGGCAGATGGGCAACTAGTCCAGGTACTGGAAAAGTTATTGGCAGGGTTTGGATGAGTGTAATAACACCAATAGTAAAGTGGAGTGGAGCTTGGTTGAATGACTGAATCACATCCGGGTCTAAAATCTGGGCCACTGGCACCCAGGAACATTTCACGAGCCCATAGACCTTCCAGTCTACAATATACTGGGTCTCTCCAGATTCATGTAACCATGGGTGGTGCAGAACAGGCAGAGGAAGTAGTTATCCTGCAGGCTTGGCCCTGGAGCCTTTGTTCTGGGTGCAGGTGTCACAGGCAGAGACAAAATGCTGCACCTCTTTGTCCATATTGGGCCACCAGAAATGTCTTGGATGAATGCTAGGGTTCAAGTGGACAGTAAGTGGGCTAGTGGGCAAAACCTGGATGCGCACTCAGGCTAGAACAAAGAGACAGTGCATAGGACCCCTCCCAGGGTCAGGCTCCTTCTCCAGGGTCCTGTGAACCAGTCCATCTATCTCCCAGTACAAGGGGGCTACAATGTGCTCAGAAGAAAGAAATGGGAATTTAGCCATTTGGCATTTGTATATGTGCCAGTTTCTTGTGGTTCATCTATGGCAAGAATTGCCCTCCAGCCAGCGTTGCCACTGTTCCAGGGCTATTTTGATGGCCAGAGGTTTGTGGTCCCCTATGCCATAGTTTTGCTCAGTGGGGGACAGGCAGTGAAAGAAGTTGGTGCAGGGGTGCAACTTACTGCCCCTAACTCCATTTCAACCTCTATCACAAAAAGTAAGCTGGGATCAGGAAAATTAAGTATGGGAACTGATGTTAGCCTGTGCTTTAACTCATCTAGTGCTTCCTGGGCTTCATCAATCCAATAGAATTGACCATGGTGTTTGTGGGTGAGGCTGGTCACAGGTACTGAACCAAAAGTCCTTGAGAAACTGATGTTGGTGAAACCAGAAAGCATTAAACAAGCTGTAGTGAAGTTGGGGTGAGGTAACTCAGCTACTGCCTTGAGCTTTGATGGATCCATGACCAACTGCCACTTGGAGACCATGAACCCCAGGAAGTGAACAGAGGAGATATGGCATTCTAATCCTCTAACTCTAATTTTACATAGAGTTGGTGCTCCAAGAGGAGTTGCAGGGCCCTGTCGCCTGTGCTGGATGTGATCGTTCAGCATTTTGCCAAATATTTGAAAGTGTAGATACAGAGGACCTCATGAAGTGCTTCATGGTTAAGGTGTCGGAAGATGGCTGGAGTATGAGGGTTGACTAAACACCTGAATCAAAACCTCCTGTATGTACTTTTCCATGGTTGTTCTCTTGGACCAGAGAAGGAAATGAGATGACCCCTAGGGGGAGTGGTGCCAGGTAGGAGGTCAGTAGCACAGTTGAATGACCAGTATGGAGGAAGGACCTCTGTCTTTTGTTTGCTAAAGGCCTCCCCTAAATGTTGGTGATCAAGGGGGCACCTTGCTTAAATCAAACCCTCAGTTGTGGATTGACTTGGAGAGCCAGTTGATTGTGGGTTATGCCTCACCGAGCATGGAAACCCTAGTATTACTGGTAGGTCAGTCTATGATGTTAAATAGAATGATAACCACTCTTTGTGCTGACATGCTCTCATAATAATGGGTTTGGTCTGTTCCTCAACCACCCCAGATCTGAGGGGGAAGCCATCAATAGCTGCCACTACTGGTAAGGGTGGCACCAGGGACTGCATGGGCAACCCAACTTCCTGGCCAGTGAGAGGTCCATGAAGTTGACAGATGCACTGGAGTCCACAAATGTGAGGAGGCATTTCTCCTCAGGGGGATTCCCCCCACACTAAGGTGATAGGTAGAAACAGACCACTGGACTTTGGGCCTAAGAATAGCCCTACCCTGCGGCTCCCTACTGTGGGGTAGGCCTGACTTACTGGCCTAACTGGGAATTGATTATGGTAGTGACTTGAATCCCCATAGTACATGCAGTGTCCTTTCAGATGGCACTGCTTGGCCTTTGGGGAGCTCAGCCGGGCTTGAACAAGCCACCTGGGTCCTTCCCCTTGGTCAGGAGTTGCAGTCCAAATGCAGTCACCTGATGTGGCGAGATGCTGCATCACTTTACTGGCCCAATGCCTTTTGTGGAACATTTGATTTAACCAGGGTTGCCTCATAAAATGCCTCCAGGGACAGGTGCATCCCTGTTGGCCAGCAGGTCCTTGAGGTCATCTTAAGGCCTTGAGGGTATAATGCCATGAGGGCCTCAGGATTCCACCCACTCTCAGTCACCCATGTGCAGAACATGAATATGTAATCGTCGACTGAGAGTGAGCCCTGACGTATTTTAAGGAGGACATATGTGGCTTCTACTTCCCATACGAGGCTATCAAATATTTGCTGCTGTGAAGGTGGCAATGGAGGCACAATCTGATGAGGGAAAGCAGGTGGTGGCCTCTTGGAAGACCAGAGGCCACTGAAGGAGGAACCCCCTACAGCTCCCAGTTCACTATAGAACCTGACAGGAGAAGGCAGTACCATACCTACCCACCTGTAGGAGGAACAGAAGGAACAGGCATGGGTAGAAGAGTGGGAGGCTCTGCCTTGAGCATTTTATCAAGCTCCTGGAAGGCCCATGTCAGATCTTGCAGATGCTGGTTCCCAAAGATTTCTCATGCTTCCCCTTGAGCAGTAATAGCTTGCTGCATGACTGCTTTGACTGCTGAGTCCATGAGTCCCACTCAGACTGTGTCTGAGTCCTGAACATATTCTGGAAGGTTATTCCAGAGTTGTAGACTTTGTAAGAAAAGGCTCTTCCCCCTCCTGAAGTATTCTTAATTCTGGGAAATAATAGGAAGCCAGCACCCTGTGATCTGAGTGATCACAATGGCTCATGATGGGAAATCAGATCTTGCAAGTACACAGGAGCAAGCCAGTATAGAGCTTAATGTGCAAGTAAAAGAATTTTATAACCATGTAGTGGTCAGTGAACTTGTCAGTCTATCTAAGCTGCTGGTGCTGCCTGCTTTGCACTGTAGATTTATAGCACCTTTTGCTTACTGGGTTTGTAGTGTTGGTCAGGTTCCCATCTTTATCAGCGATGTTAGCAAAATATGCTGACATTTCACTCCTCAAGCCTGATTTGTCCACAAGTGGTGGACATGACAGAATGTTTGATTATGGGTGTGGCCATGCTAAGCAAAGCTGCCTACTGCTTTCTAGCTGCTACAGCTTATGTGTCAAATGAGTCTAATTAGTTTACAATTTGATTCACACTGGACTCACCGTGCCACCCAGTGCAGTGAACATTATAGACAAGAGCTGTAACTGGGCTATATACAGTATTTAATGCATCAAACAGAAAAGAATCAAATCGAATGTACAGTGCATTGTGTAACTATATGTCCATCTGAGATGCACCTGACCATTTCAAAGTCATCAGGAAATTTATGAAGGTGGCATAGGTCTGACCTGTACTGGAAGTCCAATGTGTACAGAATGAAGAGGACATGGGAGAGTACAGTTCCCTCAAGTGCTCTGGTGCTGCAGACCAGAAGGTCAGATCAGCTGGTTCCTATCGGCACATACATGGGGCCTATGTCCAGATACCCATCTTCTCCCCAAACATGAGGTTGGATGGTGTTAAATGCACTTGCAAAGTCAAAGAAAACCTTACTGTGGTATTCTGGTCTAGATGGGAGTATGCCTTTTGCAGCAGGTAGAAGAATGCATGATCCACACCAACCTGCTGTTTATAAGCTAACTGCTGGGGGTCCAGAAAAGGGCTGATGTGAGGTCTGAGATGTAGCAGCACCAGCATTTCCAGGACTTTCATGATCAGGTTAAAGAGACACTGAAGAATAGGACTGAATAGGAGTGTGGAGACAACAGCACAGGTGAGGGAGTAAGGCTAAGGCAACTTTAGGTGGGTGGTGATGTGCTGAACCTGTTAAAACACATTCAGATTATTGGCCGTGTCCAAACTGTCCCCTACAATTTGTGGTTTAGCAATAGTGCCTCATGCCAAACCAAATTGTGAAGCTCCTTCAGTCACACGAGTGGGGTATATAAGCAATAACTGCAACTAAACTTGCAAAATGGCCTTGAGGAATTCCTCTGTACAAAACTATTTCATCTGTTATGTTTGTGGGTGGTCTTCAATGTTCTCCATTTCCTCCATGGTTTTATAACTTTTTACAGCCTGATGAGCATCAATAATTCTTCTGAGCTACCACTATAGCTTTATTGTACTGTTTGTGCTCAGCCTTGTCTAAAAAATTATTTATGCATACAGTTTATCCAGAAGTATTCAAAACACTTCACTTTTTGCACATTTTATTGTTATAGCCATATTTTAATATTGATAAAATTATATTTTTTCCCTCAAATGTTTACACACAATATCCCACAGTGACAATGTGAGAAACTTTAAAATGTTTGCAAATTTATTAAAAATAAAAACACAAAAATATAACATAGATAAATATTCATCATCTTTGCCATGACACTTAAAATTGAGCTCGGGTGCATCGTGTTTCCTTCACACATTTCTACAGCTTGATTGGAGTACACTTGTGGTAAATTCCGTTGACTCGGCATTATTTGGAAAGGCACACACCTGTTTATATAAGGTCCCACAGTAGACAGTGCATGTCAGAGCACAAATCAAGCCATGAAGTCTAAGGAATTGTCTGTAGACCTCTGAAACAGGATTGTATTGATGGAAATTCAACCTGCCGCAGACCCTGATGATCCAGTTTTACACGGTCATCATCGAGTCCATCCTCACCTCATCCATAACCATTTGTTTTGGTTCCTCCACCTCACAAGAGCGAGCCAAACTCCAGGGCATCATCAGGTCAGCTGAGAGGATCATTGGATGTAACCGCTAATGCTTCAGGAGATCTACACCAGCAGGGTGAAGAAGCGTGCTGGCAAAATTACAACTGAACCCTCACATCCTGGACATCACCTCTTCCAGACTCTCCCCTCTGGTAGAAGGCTTTGGACTATTAAAACCAGCACAACACAACATGCTAACAGCTTCTTTCCCATAGCTGTAGCACTCCACAACAGCAGTGGACACCTCACTGAAATGATCTGACTGGTTCAATAGTAGTGCACAGTAAATGTTTACTTATTTGCACTATGCTTTTTGCACAATTGTACAGATGTTCTCTGTCTGCAACTCTATAAACAATATTTAATATAAACCTACCTCAGAAACATTGGATACATTATTCAAGTGTAGTTTTATTAATCTCTTAGCTCCTCTGCTTTTCAGTACTTTTTAACTTATTTATTCTATTTATTGGTTATTGTATCTCCTCCTTAGTGTAATGTTTGTCAATAGTCTGTGTACTTGTTACATGTCATACATGTGTTGCTCTCACCAAGCAAAATTCCTCGTATGTGTAACATACTTGGCAAAATAAAGAGATTCTGATTCTGATGTCTGGAGGAAACCAGGCACTACTCATCCCCTAGACAATAGCATTCCTACTGTGAAGCATGGTGGTGGCAGCATCATGCTATGGGGATGCTTTTCTGTAGCAGGAACTGGGAGACTAGTCAGGGTCAAGGGAAAGATGACTGCAACAATGTACAGAAACATCATTGATGATGTCCTGCTCCAGAGCACTCTGGCCCTCAGACAGAGATAAAAGTTTATTTTCCAACAGGAAAATGACCTTGAGCCCAAAATAGCAAAGAAGTGGCTTCAGGACAACTCTGAATATCCTTGAGAGGCCCAGACATCTCTGAAGATATTTAAAAACACTGCCCATCCAATCTGATTGAGAGGTCAGATAAACCTCCCAAAAGCAGGTGTGCAATGCTTGTAGCATCATACTCAAAGATTGTAATGCTCCTAAAGATGTAATTGCTGCCAAAGATGCATCAACAAAGTATTGAGCAAAGACTGTGAAAACTTAAGTAAATATTTTTTTCATAAATTTGCAAAGATTTTAAACAAACCTTTTTCACTGTCATTGTGGGGAATTTTGTATAGAATTTCAAGAGAATTTAATACATTTTGTAATAAAGCTGTAACCTTACAAGATGTGCTAAAAGTGAAGTGCTGTGAATACATTCCAGATATTGTATGTGACTAAAAGACCATTTTTACAATGAAAATGTATGTTGACCCTTGTGCATACGCACTCAACATAGACAAGCATATATGAAACTTTTTGAACAGAAAATATTACTACTATATTTGCATTACTTGAACCTACACCTCCTCCTGAACCTAAACTTGACCTATCCCTAACTCTATCCTTAACCCTTACTAATATTAAAATGTTTCCATTAGGTTTTTGTCACCATTATGGTGAAAAGCAGCATTGTTTTCTCAGTTCTCGTTTAAGTACATGGCAAGCTTTATTGTGTATTTCACCAAAGAAATTCCCACAAACAAATGTGTATTTTGTCAGATTTTAATAAATTGACTGCTAAAGCTACTCATGCAAGAAGACAAGATTGAAGTTGGAGTCAATGTATATGTTTTTCCTAAATATGAACACTGCTTCATATTTATACAGCTACAAAATATAGGCCATCCGTTGTTGTGCATGATAGCTGAACCACCCTTTACCCCATTCTCAGGTTTTGACCTCTGTTTCTCAGGTACTGGTGGATACACTTGTGAGGAGCACGATAATAAACTGTAAAATGGACACATACATTCATACACTCATGACCTCAAATGCTTATTCCCTCAAAGAGAGATTGACGTTCACACTGAAAGACATTTTCTAAATGTTAACAGCCACTTTCCTAATGTCCTCTTCATGCTCTGAAACAAACAGCAATGCACCTCTGGCTCAGGATGGGATTTGGTACTGAAGAATCTATTAGGTTTCCTCCCTCCAGTTCCTCATTTCTTTCATGTACTATAGTTTCCACAAAAGGCCTATTTACTCTTCAATGTGACAAAAGTCTTCAAGGAATTGGACAGAAGGCAGTCAGGAAGAAGGTCATGTTGAACACATTGACACCTCTTTTTCCCATAAAACCTGACTTTCTGAGTGACTAGAGGCAAAGCAAAGACCTCAGCACATACTCTTTATAAGCAAGAGCTTTGTGAATTCTGTGTTCACCATATTGTAAACATTCCAAGATTTTAAGCCAGTGCTTAATTGATAGGTAATGGGTTGATTAACCATATAATATTTTTGAAAATTCATTCTTTCAGTACAGTTAGAAAAGTTTAAAATATAAGCACAGTGTGAAAAAAGAGACCAACACAGAGCATGAAAAATGGAGAGAGACAGAGCCTGAGAGAGATATATAGAGAGAAATGTTATAGAGAGAGACCTGGCAGGCCGAAACGTATCCTGCGGGTCTGCTGGGAACGTCTGGCTGAGCCCCCTGTCAGGGAAACTTTCAACTCCCACCTCCGGGAGAGCTTCTCACAGCTACCTGGGGAGGCGGGGGACATTGAGTCTGAGTGGACCAGGTTCTCAACCTCCATTGTTGACGCGGCTGTCCGGAGCTGCGGGCGTAAGGTCACTGGTGCCTGCCGTGGCGGCAATCCCCGAACCCGGTGGTGGACACCGGAAGTAAGGGATGCCGTCAAGCTGAAGAAGACAACCTATCGGGCCATGTTGGCCTCTGGGTCTTCCGACGCAGCCGACAGGTACCGAGGGGCTAAGCGTGCTGCTGCTAGGGCGGTCAAGGAGGCAAAAACCAGGAGCTGGGAGGAGTTTGGGGAGGCCCTGGAGAAGGACTATCGGTCGGCCCCGAAGCGATTCTGGCAAACCGTCCGGCGCCTCAGAAGGGGGAAGCAGTACCCTGCCGACACTGTTTACAGTGCGGGCGGGGAGCTGCTGACCTCGACCGGGGATATCGTTGGGCGGTGGAAGGAATACTTCGAGGATCTCCTTAACCCCACCATCACGTCTTCTAATGTAGAAGGTGAGGCTGAGGACTCTGAGGAGGACTCGCCCATCACCCGGGCGGAAGTCATTGAGGTGGTCTGTAAGCTCCTCAGTGGTGGGGCTCCGGGGGTGGATGAGATCCGCCCAGAGTATCTCAAGTCTCTAGATGCTGTTGGGCTGTCCTGGCTGACGCGCCTCTGCAGCATCGCGTGGCGGACGGGGACAGTGCCCCTGGAGTGGCAAACCGGGGTGGTGGTTCCCCTGTTTAAAAAGGGGGACCGGAGAGTGTGTTCCAACTATAGGGGGATCACTCTTCTCAGCCTCCCCGGGAAAGTCTACGCCAGGGTACTGGAGAGACGAATTCGGCCGTTAGTCGAACCTCGGATTCAGGAGGAACAATGCGGTTTTCGTCCTGGCCGCGGAACACTGGACCAGCTCTATACCCTCCGGAGGGTGCTCGAGGGTTCATGGGAGTTTGCCCAACCAGTCCACATGTGTTTTGTGGATTTGGAGAAGGCATTCGACCGTGTCCCTAGGGGTATTCTGTGGGGGGTGCTCCGGGAATATGGGGTCCGGGGCCCTCTGTTAAGGGCTGTCAGGTCCTTGTACGACCGGAGCAGGAGCCTGGTGCGCATTGCCGGCAGTAAATCGGGCCTGTTCTCGGTGCATGT
This sequence comes from Acestrorhynchus altus, assembly GCA_034509495.1. Taxonomy (NCBI): domain Eukaryota; kingdom Metazoa; phylum Chordata; class Actinopteri; order Characiformes; family Acestrorhynchidae; genus Acestrorhynchus; species Acestrorhynchus altus. Next base: position 16,351,021 of record CM067507.1, on the reverse strand, counting down.
TGGACTCCGGCAGGGCTGCCCTTTGTCACCGGTTCTGTTCATAACCTTTATGGACAGAATTTCTAGGCGCAGCCAGGGGCCGGAGGGGGTCCAGTTTGGGAACCACAGGATATCATCTCTGCTTTTTGCGGATGATGTTGTCCTGATGGCTTCTTCAGGCCAGGACCTCCAGGAGCTGGAGCGGTTCGTAGCTGAGTGTGAAGTGGCTGGGATGCGAATCAGCACCTCCAAATCTGAGGCCATGGTTCTCGACCGGAAAAGGGTGGCTTGCCCTCTCCAGATTGGTGGAGTTGTCCTGCCCCAAGTGGAGGAGTTCAAGTATCTCGGGGTCTTGTTCACGAGTGGGGGTGAGAGGGAGCGTGAGATTGACAGACGGATCGGTGCTGCTGCCGCAGTCATGCGGTCGGTGTACCGGTCCGTTGTGGTGAAGAAGGAGCTGAGCCGAAAGGCGAAGCTCTCGATTTACTGGTCAATCTACGTTCCCACCCTCACCTATGGCCATGAACTGTGGGTAATGACCGAAAGGACAAGATCGCGGATACAAGCGGCCGAAATGAGTTTCCTCCGCAGGGTGGCCGGGCGCTCCCTTAGAGATAGGGTGAGATCCTCGGCTACCCGGGAGGAGCTCGGAGTAGAGCCACTGCTCCTCTACATCGAGAGGAACCAGTTGAGGTGGCTCGGGCATCTGTTTCGGATGCCCCCTGGGCGTCTCCCTGGGGGGGTGTTCCAGGCACGTCCTACCGGGAGGAGACCGCGGGGTAGACCCAGGACACGCTGGAGGGACTATGTCTCTCGGCTGGCCTGGGAACGCCTCGGGGTCCCTCCTGGGGAGCTGGCTGAGGTGTCGGGGGAGAGGGAAGTCTGGGCTTCCCTGCTTAGACTGCTGCCCCCGCGACCCGGCCCTGGATAAGCGGAAGAAGATGGATGGATGGATGGATGCTTAATTGATAGGTAATGGGTTGATTAACCATATAATATTTTTGAAAATTCATTCTTTCAGTACAGTTAGAAAAGTTTAAAATATAAGCACAGTGTGAAAAAAGAGACCAACACAGAGCATGAAAAATGGAGAGAGACAGAGCCTGAGAGAGATATATAGAGAGAAATGTTACTGCTGTCCTTGAGGAAAAGCAATGAATACAAAGTTAGCCCTTACCCATAAGCTTTACAAATTTGATATGAACCAGACGAGGCCTGTATTTGGGCCATTTCACTTTCTTTAGCTCTATAAAACCTAAAGTGTATTCAATTACAGACCCGAGCAAGACAACGTAACACAATTCCACCCCAGCTGAAGCGGGTCGTCTCCAACATCGACTCCTGAAATTTCTTTAATATCACCCATAATGGACTGACCTCATACAGTTCAACTCAACAGTGTGAGAGACAGATATGTCATACTAAAGCACAGCTACTGAGGGCAACATTTTCATTTAAAGAAAGATAGAAAAAAATCCTCCCCACAAACTCCTATTCAGCATTTTACCAAGTTCTTGGAACTTCAGCCGTTACAAGGTCTGAGTAGCGTTATTTTCTGGAGAAGCTCCCCAGAGGAGAAGAATGCAGGCTAGAGGGCTATTTGCTGCCTGTCAGTTAGAATGGATGTGGTGTCAGTCTCTCGTAAGTGGTTGAAAACCTGTGCTGGAATGAAATAAACAGACACTGTAAGCTGCAGGGAGTGCACCACACCAAATTGAAAAACAAATCAAGAGAGCGGGGGATTTAAACACTTGCAGTTTATCAGAGAGGAGAGATTTGTGGTGCCCAAATCCCTCTTTCTAGGTACCAGCAAAGTGGTTCCTGTTAAAGCACTGACAGAGCAGAGTACAAGGTAACTGGAGCTCAATAGAACCTTCAATGACCACTTTTGTGAAGATTTAAGGGGAAATGTTTCTCAAAAACGCACACAGGAAAGTGTAGCAAGAACCAGAACCTATAATGTGTAATGTGTGAGTGTGCATCACTGTAGTGAGTGCATCATTCAAAGTGAGTTTTAAAAAAGAAAAAGTATTTTCATAAATGAAATGACAAACACAGTTGTTTTGTTGAGAGAAAGACTTTACACCTCAATCAAACCATATAGCAAAAAAGGAAGGAGGAGAGGAAAAGCCATTGAGAGCAGAAACAGTGGTAGATCATCATGTTCCAAGGACGATGGGTGCAAGGCTGCAGGCAGTGTGAGATGTGGGCCTCTCTGAAATCACTGCAACTAACGTGTGTATTTGTCATATAGCCGCAGGTCTCAATTTCCCCAGGGACAGCCCGAATGCCTCATCAAATGATGCGATGTTCCCTTTCATTGGATTTCTGTTGTGTACCTAAAAGCTCTGAGGTCCATTCGTCTTGAAAATAACACCATCCTTCTTTGGCCTTGTGGGGATGGTGAAAGTCTAGCCTATTCATCGTGTAGGATGCAGTCTATGGGGCATGACTGTACATAGCCTGTTTTAGCTGTTTCTGCTAGGTTCCATACATCTGGATTGTTTTCCAAATGAGATGGTGAATATGAATATACACTTAATAAAAACAAGTTCCAAAAATGTCTCATTGGTTCCATTTGGAGGAATGGTTGGAGATACTTCTTATCAAGCAATTTAAAGTGAAGTATTTTGATTTTTATGGAACCAAAGTTGTTCTTCTATGACATCACATCACCATTGTGGTTTTGAAGCTTTTTTTTGGACTTCCCCAATTTCATTCATTTGGGAATAATGCCTAGTTCCCCTCATTTGCTTAGCCAATTTATTAGAGTAAATTGGGAATTCATTGGGAATTCTTTGGAATTTCCTCCAATTGATTGGTGAAGGGAGAGTGAGGAATTGAAAAAAAAAGTGGTTATATCTGGACCAGCTGATGACAGGGGACCTGTCACTATGTGTCAAATTAAATTCAAGAAAATTACCTTAAAGAAGTTTGTTTTAAGTCTGTGCAGTTTTGCAGTTGGCCTAGACCAAGGAGAAGACCCATTGCTTCTTAACTTTTTAAAACACTAAATGCCCCCCAACTTCCACCCCAGCACAAAAACTGAGTTTAAACAAACTATTAGGATCCAGACATTAACTTACTGCCTCAGAAAACTTCCTTCTCTTTTGCTACATTCCCTTTCATCTACTTTCTCTCAGTCAAGGCTGAAATATTGATCTACGGATGCAGTGATTAGACAGGCAGATAAATGATGTCGGAGGTTGGGGGGAGTTCCTCTGGGGGGCCATTTCCTGACATCTCTCTAGATTATGGTCCGACATGGCTCCATCATCAAACCAGGCGCCTTTTTGGCCTGAAAACCATCAGGGCTCTGGAATGTGAGAAGGTCATTTTGAAAAGGAACCTACAGAAAAACTCCTCAATTATTTTAGACTGCCCGGCGATGGGGGCGCATTGGGGACCATTCGGACTTAACACATTAAAGAATTCATGAAATGAAACTGGCCAGACACCCTGATATGACTTTTCCGCGCCTGAAGCTCTGCTCGTTTTATGTGGGGCCCAATGCCATTCCCGCTTCACTGACATTGATCTATCCTTGAGTCTTTGGCTGTAGGACTCTGAGTGAAACTTGCAGCTCTGAGCATTAAGAGAACAGCCATCGATATGAATCTTGCTGTAATGATTTTCTTGTCCTGGCACATGTTATTCAGTAAATTGGCTGTGTAGACCCCCCAACATTTGAACACGCTGGAAGTGAATGGAATGTCGCAACATGCTGGGAAAAATGGTCTTCCAAACTCCATTTGCTTCCAACCTCTGTTGGAAAGGCAAGACACAGCATTAATACTCAAGGTGTGTTCAAGTATATGATTCTTCCTATTTGTTGATAATAGTATTAATAAAAAGTTGTGGGCAAATGTGATTTTATTCAATATATAGTCTTATGCACCCTTTTGGCCAAATGACACGTCTTTTTTCATTGAGAAACTGTAAACAGTAGCTAATCAGATGTTATACACAATGTGTGCAAAAGTTTAGGCACCATACACATTGCAAAGACTTTTTTCACGAGGTCTCAGACTTTGATTATCACATTGCACATTATGTATTTTACCAACTGTAATTAGGAACTGTCTGCTGAATCAAATCTACCAGCTTTATCTGACACTTTCAAAGGCATTGTGCATGATTTCAATTCATTACACTTTTTTGAGAAAATTGGTGACTATTTCCTCACTGTCTGCTAGCTCAGTATGCACACTGGAAAAAAGTCAGTCTTGGCACTCAAAAACAAAAGTGTCTTTACTCAACTATTCCAGCAGGGGGCATTCCTGCTTGTGCACAGATGGATAAGGAGGGACGTGGGCATGTGGAAGAAAACGCTTTGTAAACATGAGTAGAGATGGCAGAGAAACAGCTGAAGAGGAAAAGGTCAGACCAGAATTTTCTTTTGGTTTGGAAGCAAGTGTCAATATTTTAGCAATTAACATGCATGCTAATAGGGGGCAGAGCTTCTGAAACAGCACTGAAGTGTGTTGTGTGGTTGTAGTGTTGCTGAATTCAAATAACAGCCGATCAAAAGCTGTGTTCTGGAATTGTGCCCATTCCCTTTAACAAGGGCTTGCCTTAGAAACTGTCTAAGAAACATCAAAATACCAGTACCAGTACCAGTACAGTGTCAAGTACCAGTATTAAATTGTAACTTAAGAGTGAATAGCCGTGTGATTATGTAGCACCAATTACAGAAATTAAATCAAGAGTCTTGAAATGGACATTTTGTGACCTCATCACAAAACTCAAGGTTTGAAGTATGCTACACAACATGTAGAAATGCAGATTTGTAAACAAGTGCTGTGGAGTGATGATGTTAAATCTCTCTGGTCACTGTCAGCAAAGCTTTTGAGATGAAATACAGACTCAAGCTTTTAAAATGGCCCTCACTCACCTAAACACCATAAAATACTTGTAGACAGAGCTTAAGCAAGCTTTGTTTGCAATATGGCCCAAGAATATCACAGAATTACAGGCCAACAGAAACTAGAAAACTGGAAGAACTTGTATGAAAGCATTTATTAGTGCATCTAAATAACATATTGTGCAAAAAGTGCATTTTGTGGCCCTGCTGAGATGTTACTGAAAATCAGGTCGTTTTGATACTGGCCTCCAGCTCATTTGTATTTCTGGGTCAGGTATTTCTCATCTTGCTTTTAACAGTATCACATAGATTCTCTATGGGGTTCAGGTCCAGTCACAGTTTCAATACTGCAGACAGATGCTACGTTCTGCTGAAAAAAAAAAAGGAAATTAGCTCATTCATAAAGCTTGTCAGCAGATCTTTTGGTAAATGCTAATTTGCACTTGATAAAACATAGTAGACCAGCACCAGCAGATGACATGGCACCCTAAACCATCACAGATTGTGGAAATATCACAAAATTCAGAGACCTTGTGCCTCTCCACTCTTCCTCCAGACTCTATGAGCTTCGCGTAAGACTCTTGATTTCCAAATTACATCAAAATTTACATCAGTTAAGAGGACTTTGGAGCACTGGGCTTCAGTCCAGTTCTTTTTCTGCTTAGCCCAGATAAGATGCTTCTGATGTTCTCTCTGGTTCAGGAGACGCTTGGGAATGAATTAGGCATTAGGAATGCTGCAGTTGTACCCCCTTTCCTGGTGACATTTGTGCATGTTGGCTCTTGATGTTTTGACACCAGCCTTAGTTCAAATCAAGTTTATTGTCATGTCACATTACACAAGTGTAAGTGTGAGTGAAAAACTTTGTAAAAACAGATGCATAAATACACAGGATATATATATATATATATATATAGAGAGAGAGAGAGAGAGAGAGAGAGAGAGAGAGTATGCACATTAATTTACATTATTGCAATGAAACATGAATTATTGCACTGTAGAAAACTGTGTATGTAGAAACAAAAAAAAACCAACTGAGCACTGAGCAGCAACTAGTAGTGAGTAAAGTACAGGTGCAGAAAGAGTTTACGTGGTGTGATGATGTGATGAGACAGATGAATTGTGGGAATAAATAGGGGAATAAACTGTCTCAGACCTGACTGATTCTGGTCTTGAGGCTTCTGTACCTCCTGCCTCTAGGAAGGCAGTGGCTTGGGTGGGTGCAGTTGGACGCAGCTCATCAGGATACTCTCCACGGTGTAGATGTTAAACATCCTAAGGATACAGGGATTCAGACCAATCATCTTCATTCTCCTGAGGTAGAAGAGGTGCTTCTTCACCATCTGTGTGGTGTGTTCTGTTCATCTAACCTCAGAGATGTAAACAGCGAGGAAGGTGATGCTGCAAGGATGGTGTAGAATGCTGAACTGTATTCCACAAACAGCATTCTCACATATATGTTCTTCTTGTCCAGGTGGGAGAGGACAGTGTGCAGAGTGAGGGCAATTGCATTATCAGTGGATCTGTTCTGCCTGTATTCAGATTGAAGTGGGTCCAGTGACTGAGGTCAGAGCAACCTGGCACCAGTCAGTTAAGTATGTGATGCAGGCTGTGTTTGGAACAGGGATGATGGTGGCCATTTTGAAGCATGCTGGCATGACTGAGAGGGAGAGAGAGGTGTTGAAAAGACTCCTGTTCACTGATTTCCACATGCTTTAAGTACATGCCCCAGAATGCCATCTGGGCAGGTGGGTTTGCAGGCGTTGACATGCTTAAAGAATCTGCATGTCAGCTACAGAGTGGGTTTGACTCAGCAGTGGACATGGCTCTCTCCATGGGCACGCTGTGATTTACTTCAAAAGGAGCATAGAAGGAGTTTAGTTTATCTGGAAGCATTGCACCAGTGCTGCTCATGCAGTGAGAGTTCCCCTTAAAGTCTGTGATTGTGTTTAACCCTTCCCACATGCTTCTGATACTGGTGGTGTTAAACTGTGCTTTGACTTTGTCTCTGTACTCATTTTTTTCTGATTTTATGGTCTTACAGAGAGCATAGCTGGCTTATTTGTACTCCTCTGTATTCCGAGTTCTTAAATCAACCATTCATGACAATCTCAAGGTTGTAGTCATGCCTATTGCTTGTGTACCTTTTCCTACCACATCTTGCACTTCCAGACAACTTTCTATTAATATGCTCTGACAAAAGGGGTGTTACTAACTCCTGGCTCTGTAAGGCAGGTAGGTTTTTGCTCAGGCCACCTTGATGGTTTTGACTTATTTTATATATCTTATAAAAGAGAACACAATTGTACATTTGGATTTGCTGGTAATACTATGTTTCATATTTAATTTTGTACACTCTTTTTTTACTTTTCACTTTAAAAATGTATGTAATTTAGAACTTTTGCATAAGAACACTATGTTTTAGCTTTTTATTTCTGGTGTACAGTTAGGTATTCTAGTCTGTCTGTTCAAGTGAAATTCACTTTCCATCCTCTTGCCCACAGGCTCTCACCCATATCTTGGAGATTTCCCCTGTCTTGCCCATGATCATCCCTACTCTAACGCTCAAGATGTTAATTAGATGATTAGTTAGATGAGGTGTTTTGGGACCAGTGAAGACACTTCAGGACCAATATTCGGAACCACTGCTCTAGTCCACATATTCCCAAGCCTGTTGTACCCCCAGGTCCAGTTGTTCCAGCTCTAACATGCCTACTTCAACTCAAGAAGAGCTTGTTAACCACCTGATTAGTTGTGTCAAGTGTTTGAATCTGAGTAAATACCATAATATGCAGACAGGGAGTACTCCAGCACCAAGGTTATGAACCTCTTATCTGGCCCGGTTGTAACCAGCGATCCTCTGCCAGTTTTCATCTCCAATCTAAGTCACACATTCCATTCAGATCAGCTAGAATTCATTTATTAGATTATTCAGGTGGGATGCATTAACGTGTGCTGGAACATGGCCTATATCTTCAGGTGTAGGGATACTGATGTGCAGAGGGAAATAAGCCACACTGGGCCCCATAAATTTGTATCAACAACACACCCACTACTATACCAGGTCAGTGTCACTGATGATAGGAACTGAATGCTTTAGATCGTTTTGCATTTTTGTGTATTTGAAACAGGTTGTTTAAGTAAAACAGATTGTTCAGGTAAAAGAAACATGAGAGGTCTTGGGGTTCATGATGTGCTGTGCAGATTCATTATTAATGCACTCTAAAGCACATTAATCAGGATTTGTAAACATTGAAGACATTTTGGCTTTGAGGTGTTAATATTAAATCATTAAATCAGCTTCCTTGGTTCTAATAATACTAATTAACAGAAGGGTTAGCCCAGACTTATGTACATCTCATTGGTCTCACACACCTACTGCATAAAGTTAATATTAAATCATCTATTGAACTATAACCTGCGTGATGCAAACAGCACTGGGAATGGAGGCGACAGAGGGCCAATTTGAAACACCTTTAAATCTGAAAGAGATATATGAGTGTTTCCCAAAAGATTCATCTTAACTTTCTGGGCTCTGGATTTCACAGCATTACATCACCTTCTTTGTGCTGGTGCTCTTGCATGGACGGCAGGTAAGGTGCAGCAAGTCCACTGTTAGCTCTCTGGGTTAACACTGCCATCTGGTGAACACTGGCCTGTAAGATCCAGATGAAACTTACGTATGTGTTCTAGCCACACACCTCTGCTTCTTGCACTGAAATCCCACCATTAAACTAGTGTTTGGATGGCCAGCCTATTGTGACCACTGAAGGGATGTCTTGGCATGATATTCTTGATGTTAAAGAATTCTTCAGGCCTTGATAGAAACCTTGACTTGATTCCTATTTTATTTATTTATTTATTTATTTTTAATTATTATTATTATTTCTCACACATGACAGATATTTTTACAGTTATTTTCTAGAAATCCCAGGCTCCTCAAATTCATTTGAGATGTAAATATTAACAGAATTTAAATATTTGTGTGAATTTGAACATGTTTTCATCAGACATTTACTTGCACCTACAATTTCTTTGTGTGCTTTTTTTGGTTTAGAAAGACTACACAACACTTTATATGTCAGAAACTCTGTTGAAAATTAACTAGCTAGAGGGTTAGCTATTTGCAATGATTAGACTGACAAGGACGTTTACAATAATTAGCTCTTCAAAAAACTTTTATTATTTTTGCTATTTATGTATGTCTCAGGATTTTTATTGTGAAATTTGAACACAGTGTGAGCAAAGAAAGAGAACATTCTCATTGTCCTCTATAATCCAATATCTGAGTCAGTGACATCACCAGCCTCTCAATGATCAGTTGGTGTCTGCATACAGGTGGAGCTGTTTCAGCATTTAAACTGAGATTTAATTCAGTCAGAAATGAGGGAATTGTAGCTGGTTGTGGAGCCTAGAAAATGGTATGTATCTGCCCGCAAAGAGCAGATCTTGGTTTTTAAGACTTCGAGCAAAACAATTTAAAAAAAAAAAACATTAAAACAGAAAATGTCATGAGTGTAGATTCTATTATTTTAATCAATGTAAGTAGAATAGTGTACAAAAAAGCTAACCATGGCATGCTTTAGGATTTCTTATATTAAAATATGGTGCAAAATTCAGAAATGCGACTCAGACCAGTTGAAGTATAGTGTAAATTTATGTACAGTATAGTTCTTTGTAAATCAGCTATATCAAATTCACAACAAGAGCAATTCTAGACTTTCATAGAGGTCAAAAGGGAAAGAAATAAAGAAAATGCTTTCCTTTCCCAAGTGACCTCAACTCTCTGCAAAGCTCTGTAATGGTCATATGCAGGGACAGGTGATTTGTAACATGGGAGGGGGTCAGTTCACAATTAAAGTACAGACTCCATTCCTCCCTCGCTTCCACTCTCCTGTGATTGTAAAGCTCTGTAATGTTCCCTCCCTATGATGGATGCTAAGGAGATGAAGCTTGCAGGCCCACAAGTTGCTTATTATCTCAATGGGCTGGAGAATCTATCACTGTGCTAATTTAGAAAGGTGAGCAGAGCCTGGCTACAGGGATTACAGCAGGGCGAGCACTCGTGACTGTATTTAATTCTGACCACCTACAGTTTGAAGACTTGATTACTTATTGATGGTGAGAAGCAGCACACAGTACAACTGCACAGGTCTTATCTACACACCCCACTGCAGACTCTGTAAGCCAGACCAGCAGGCCATCTCTAACCTTCAGCTTGCTCTTGAAAGTGCATTCTCTGAAATGGATAATGAGACACCGAACAAACATTGACTGGTTTTCAGTATGACAATGGGTCACCTAATGTGTATTTTACATTTTACTGTACAGCAATAGTTGTTTTTATTGTACATATATACAGCTTTAAGTAAGGAACAAATCATTTACATGAGAAGTAACAAGCCTACTCAAGTTTAACATTACACAGGTGGATTAATTTCTTTTGATCTTTCTGTGTGTGAGTTTGTTTGTCGTTGTGTGCGTGTAGTTCCTGGATTTTAAAAACAAAACAAAACAAAAAAAACTTGTTAATGTTTAAACTGATGTTTTTGTATTTATGTTTTAATATGTTATGTTTATAATGTGAATACTTATTATCTACTGTAATCTCCTTTTTATTGCTTAATAATAATAATAATAATAATAATAATAATAATAATAATAATAATAAAACATTACACAGGTTTCTCCCATTAATTATCCACAGAATTTACACCTGTTAAAGTTGGAGAGAGAATCAAGAAGCATGTGAGCAGCAAAGACTCAATTTTTGTATTCCACTAACTGAAGCTGCTCTAACACTGAATGCAGATAATTTGCCACTGCACTTTATTTACAATGGGATGCCTGATAGGTCTACAAAGTATGAATCAGGATGCTGTCTCTCATTATGCATTCAACACTCATTCACCTGGTTGCACTCTCTCTCTCTCTCTCTCTCTCTCTCTCTCTCTCTCTCTCTCTCTCTCTCTCTCTTTGTGTCTCTCGCTCACACAATTTTCCCATACACATTTCCCATATTCTATGCTGAAAAGAGGACATATCCAGGAAAAAGAGGACATCTGGTCATCTTATATTATGTGTAAGTGATCTCATCCATGTTGTCTCCAAAAGCAGTTTTCACCTTTCTTTCTGTTGATGCAACTGGTGATGCAAATCTGTATCTACTTGGTGCCTTCAGGTGACAAAAAGTGAAAAAGCAGACAGATATACATGGTGACTCAGTGGGACACATGCATTGGTTAGAAGTCTTTGTGAAATAATCAAAATTAAATTCTGAACAGTTGGTTAACCCAACCAGTCCAAATTAGACCTATGAATATATTGTCTAGATGTTAATTTACATAATACAAAATGTTTGGGACTCAACATTTGGGCAGAAAGGACCCCAAGATAGGATTCCAGAGTACCCCACACACATTCTGTCTCTCTCTCTCTCTCTCTCTCTCTCTCTCTCTCTCTCTCTCTCTCTCTCTCTCACTTTCTAGGGGCAGTTTAGCATGGTCAATTCAACCTCACACACACACACACACACACACACACACACACACACACACACATACACAGCAGTACCAAAACCTGATCATTGGTCAAGACATAGAAAATCTCTAATGCTAATCGTACATTAACTGATGTGTTACAGTCTCTAATTGCACACCATCAAATTAGGACCTTTCAGTAAGTTTGAACAGAGGGATAATAAAGAACTGTACTGGTATAAAAGCTATGATTTTCCCTTTACAGTACTTGGCCTGCAAACTGCACTCAAGTCCAAAATGCCACACACACTCTTCATTAGGTATTCCATTAGAAAGCAAACAGCATCTGCTTCCTTATCTGCCTAAAGCCCATCACATTCATGATTCATGTTGCTTTGTTTCTTTACAGCAGAGACATTCGTTTTGTTGCTAATAGCATAAACAACACACAAGATGGCTTCGGTGGCCGAGCCCACCGGCACTTGCAGTTCTACCTAACTAAATTAGATCAGCTGCGGCCTTCCCTGGGGAAACCAGAAGTACAGCCAAGTGCCAAGCAAATCTCTATTAGCAGCACATGTGACCGTGGAAGTGGATAAATAATCCTCAAGCATGGGGCCAGCCACTTTGTTCTTATGCTACAGACATCAGGGGATGCAAATTGTATCTGCAAGTGGCAGCACGTAGACATACTGTCTCATTATAGGCAGCAAATGAAAGCAGTAACTCACAATGAAGTGATAGATTGATATGCATAATGTATGGATGCAGGAATACTGCACAAGCATGTCACTTTGAATGTATCCTACTGTTTTTCATGTACAGTGCCCTATGGACAAACATGAAGGAAGAAGAAACAAAGGAATGTAATATGATAAACACAAAAGACAATCTGAAAAAATTAATAATACATGGTGCTTGTGTCAGAGGGTAGGTCCCATATCTGGGACAGCATGTGGCTGTCTTGGCATGCAAATGTTCAAGGTATGTGTCTTGAAAAAGTATTCATAGTCATTGAATTTTTCCACATTTTTTTCATGTTACACCCACAAACCTTAATGTGATTTATTGGGATTTTATGAGATAGACCCAGACAAGGTAGCAAGTCATTTTGAAAATTGTCAAAATTGAAATAAAAATGTGTGCATTTGTATTTGTAGTCAGTATTTTGTAAAATGACTTACTGCAAATACAGCTGCCAGTCTTTCAGGGCATGTCTCTAGACTCTGAATCTAGAAGCAAAAATTTTTGTGCAATTTCCAAGTCTTACCATAGATTCTTATTTGGATTGAGGTCTGGACTTTGACTGCACATTTCACAATAACAAAACAAGGTTTCACAATGGATTCCAATCTGTTCATACAGCCCAAGTTTAGAGAAAAGCTATGTTTCTGGAAAATTAAAATGAACTTAGATGTTTTCACACTTGTAGCTCGTTTGCTTTGGTCTGAATCCGTTAATTATTTTGTCAACTTGGAGTGTTTTCCAAAGGTGATTTGGATTATTTGTCACACAAAGTCTAAGCCCACCAAACTGCATCACAACAAATCACGTGAGAATATTCTCCGATCCGGCTTCATTGTCATTCCCACCATGTGACATGAATGAAATACAATTACTCTGGCTCAGTGTACAGCATAATTTTTTTAATTAAATTAAGTTTTTAATTTAAGTTCTAAAAAAAAAATAGAAATGGACTAATGTTTTGTCTGGATGCAGTGCACCTATAATGTATTCCTGTTTTACTGATATTAGTAGTGCTAACTACAGCACTAACACAGTGCTAACTACAGCACTAGCACAGAGTGCTAGAGAAGCCGCTGCATCACTGCATGCCACCTTATTACTGGTCAGACCTATCTGGGGCAGGAGCAAGAAAGTAAATACAGGAGGAATGTCCTGTGTTTCAGACCAGTCCATATTTCTGTGTAGTTTAACATGGAGTAGCAGGAAAGATGGCATTTGTTTCTAGCTGTATTGATTATCTGGTCAGTATATCAACTTAAACTACACCAGTAGAGCAGAGATTACCTTTGATAGTTGGGTCAAATTAAGGTTGGATCACGTACTCTCTACAAACAAACCACTCCAGATTTCATTTGGAACTGGACCAAGCAGTGGAATTGTGTTCTCCACCAAAAAGGTGCTTCATCCTATATTTTTGGGATGGGTTGGAGATTGGGTTTGGGAGTTGGGGATAAGGTGGGGAGGTGATCATCCAATATCCTGACCTTAATAATGCTCTTGCTGCTGTATGCAATCAAATCATCACAGCAATGCTTCAAAATCAGAAAGTCTTCTATGGACAGTATACACGGTTACTCAAAAGCAGAACAAACTGTTTAACACCCTTGATATCAAAAGGAAAAATAAATGAGATGACTTTACCTGTTATGTTTCCTTCTCCTAAATCCACTCCTTCCTGTCCTGAAACCATGCCTCCAGCACCCATCCTCTTCTGAATTTGTCTTCCAGTTCCTGCAAACAAAGCTTTGTTTTATATTATTCGTTTGCCGCACCCTCCTAAATGTAAGAGATTAGTGCAGAATACAATGACATTTGTAATTTTGTAATAAAATAGGATCAATTAATGTATTATTCATCTTCCACGATTTATCAAACATCTCATGGATATTTATCAAACATCATCTTTAAGGCTGTATGTTATTATGTCTTTATCCTTTGTTTCACGTGTTGTTGATCATCCTATTTAGCTGAATTGAGACATCAGTTGTAAAAAGTGCTAAACAAATAAATTTGATTTGATTTGATAATTAAAATCTACAGTAAATACAGAAACTGACCAAGTGATCTAAAAGGGTTTTTCAAAGTCAAACAAAGCTCCTTTCAATGGAAACTGAAGTTAGTTAAATTAGAAAAAGACAGCTAGATAAGCAAGCTAGTGCCAAGGTTTTGACAATATTGACATGGTCACTGAAATTGTCTTATCTGAATGAGTCTTATCTGTTTTTACCTCTCTCGGAAGACGTGGTACATACAAGTACATATTGTCACACCACTCCCTCAAACTACCCTCAAATTCACATTTGCATATTTATACACCACTTCTGAATTTCACAATAGCTAATTTAGTTAGCTAGCCTATACAAATTGTCAGCTGGTGTTTGTGCCTGACAGCTGAGGTTCTATTTCTGAATCTTTCTTTTGTGGATGAAACATTTTAAGATAAATTGACACCTTTAAAGTAAGCATGAATGTCCTTTCCTTAGAATGACTACTGTGGAACTATATCCAACAATATTTCATGCTCATTACTTTGATCCCTACACCAAAATCACTGTATGCTAAACCTTGTGCTGTTCCATGTTGCATCTCTTTCTGCTTATCACTCTGCACTCAGATTCACTCTGTGATTCTACCTTCCTGCATGCAATTTTTCATGAGCATGCTTCTATGTTCCAATGGCTACAATTTACACACTAAGCGACTTGTCACTCCAGCCCAGTATTTTGAGCTTCAAGGGATGGCGATAAAAGTTTTCTTTTACACAGAGTGGGCTTCTGAAATTGGGCCTTAATAGGCTATTTCAGGCTTAGCTGCCCTGCTTTAATAAAGCTCTATTAGCAGTCTCCCACACAGTCTCCCCTGGAGCCATGCAGCCCAGTGGCAGACAGAAATACACAATCTGTTTCCTTCTCTCTGGTTTCACTCCAACTCTGCTTTCTATATCCAATCTAGAGGCCCTGTAGCACAGGAGGCATCACCAGAAGATTAGACTCTGGCTTTCTTACTCAATTCCATTCAGTTAAAGGTTAAAGCCCCTCATTTCACTCACTGCTTGGGCTGTGTACAACAGGTCCAGGTTTGGGTGGAAATGTTTTGGGGGAAGCTGTTTTCCCTATCTTAATGTGTTCTAGGAATGGTTTCAGAAAGACAGCAGTTTTTAAGCCTTTTTGGATGGGAAGCTGGAAGACATTTGTTCCCCAATTTATGCATCCATTATGTGTTTATTACAACATACTTGGAAGAATAATAAACATATGGTCTATACTCATGTCAACATTTTTGAAACCCATGATTAATGAAGTGTATCTTCAGCTCTGCTGATACACAGCTTACAGTGGTCAGTTTCTAGATACAGAGTCATGTGAGTCACTTTTACCTAGATATTTTAAGAAATGGACTACTTTAAAGTATTGATATTAATGTAAATACTCCCAAACTTGTATCAGTGTCTCACACTTATTTATACCTACCGTATTTATTATTCCTTTGGATTATGAGTTTTTCTAAATACCTTCAGACTCTTTGACCAGTTATTATTTAAAATGCTTTTACACATTAGATGATCCCCTATGAATTTCAAATGTGTTCTTATGACACACTCAAGTTATTTAATGATTTCTGTTCCTAGAATCTTTCATGAAGTTATCTTCTTTGCATTTTAACTGTGTATTAGGAGCAATATGAAATGTCTTGGGAAGCCTGTAAACATTCAGACCATAATACAATGTGTCCACAGTCAATCCAAGATTAAATGTGTTCATGTTCTGTATTGCTGAATCACATGGCTTATTGCGACAATATTGGGGTCATTTAAGAATATGGGTATTGAGGCCTTATTTGAAACTGGCCATAGCATTCACAATCAAGTGTTTTCAGTATTCAATGATTCTACATGGCATTGGCAGTTGACATATGATACCTTTAAAAGGCTTTTAAAAGCTTGTGGGCCCAAACTAGAATTCCACTCCCATTCAAGTTACATTCAAATTACATACAAATGCTATCAAAACAGCATAAAACATAAAAGCATTTAAACTCTACTGTTATAATAGATTAACATGCAGCAGTAAGAGACCTCTGGTTGATATAAACATGTAAAACATGACATTCCTGGTAGATATTGCCTCATATTTTTAACCTCGTATTGTCGTATCCTGAAGTCGTTAATGCTTTCAAAAAATCTTTACCATCATTCTCTTTATAGTGGGATTAGCAAAAACAACAAGATAATATACATCAAGCATCACTCTATTCAACCTGAGATCTGCATTTTTTGGTAGTTATTTACCATATTCTACACATATCTCAGGACCAGAGTAACCTACAGGCATGATACACATATAACAGCAAACTGTCTAATTTCTAATGACCTAATAAATGTGCTATGAATTTTCAGTGAGTAATTCAGCTCAGAAAAAAGAATATTATTGATACATACAAAAATAACTAAATAATCAGGGATTTATTAATTTATAATTTAATGATATTATAATAATTTATCATTTATCTTGCCTTTTTACCTTATTCAGGCTGTATGTTATTCAGAAGTATTTTGAAGAACTTATTATAAATATCCTTGTAATCCTAATAATTACAGATAGCTCAGAAACACTCTGGATGATCAATTTTCATTATGTTTTTTGAGATATAAAGGGTTTTTAGTCATTATAAACAAAACAAAAGGTTCAATTACATTATCAAAACATGTTCAAATTCATAAAAATATTTAAATTCTCATTTTAACATCTCAAATGAAGACAAATTTGAGTTGGCTAGGATCTCCTGAAAATAACTATATATGTTTAATAACAAACAAATATGTGACAATTAAATTAAAATAACAAATATTATATGTGTTGGTCTCAAATTGTCTTGCCATATGAAATTAAATCAAACTAAAAAACATCCCAAAACATTGGCCTCATGCACCATTTTAATTTGGCACATCCCACTTTGACTCTGCTGCCACCAAGTAGCTATGCCCAACGCTCATTCAAGCTGATGTTTGAATCATCATCTGAAAATGCATCAGACAAATATACTGGAATGAAACTGAAACTGTCATGTCAACATAGACCAAAATGTCAAATAAATCTTGTGTAACGTCTTGGGTAATCCATGGTGTTATGACTCCACCTTGACCTCACCGTGAAGGGATTTTCACACCTATAGTTCATTTTTGTTGGTTTGCATTAATTAATGAGTTTATAAAGTTTTATATAGGACAATTAAATCTACACCTGCAGAATGCATGTATCTTTGTTTAGCTCACATCAGCTGAAGACACCTGATATTGAAGTTGGCATGAGGTCAGATCACATTCTCACCACAATTGCTTCAGAGTTCATTTTAGACCAGACTGAGACAACCACCTCTCAAGGGTCTATGTGTAGTATTTTTGGTCTATATCCAAGTGTGATTATGTGTGAAAATGAACCAGAGTCTGATTAAACCAGACTTAAAAGTTTATGTGTGAAAGGTAATGTTAAGATTGGCTGTAGGGTGAGGCTTCCTCTGACTGCTAGAGGGAGGCATAGTGTTGTATTGGGCAGCTAATTAGCCCTGACCAGCCTCAGCTGAGTTTGGCATCCTGTGCTTGTCTCTGCATGAGCCTAAGTGTCTATGCCGGTACTCGAGTAGAAGGTTGAAAGTGTTGGTGCTTCCCTTCAAACTTCCTCTCTTGCCAGCTGAGAGGTTTTGCCCTCTCTGGCTTCCTTTTCAGGTTCTCCTACAAGTTCACCTATTTTTCCTCTTTCTGTTCCTGGAGGTTGATTTCCTGGCATGCCAGGCCATGGATGAGTATATCCAGGATGCCCTAGGCCTGGGTTTTATCCAGCCATGCACCTTCCCAGTTGGAGCTGACTTCTTTTTTGAGGATGGGGGATTGAGGCCCTGTGTGTACTATAGGCCACAAGAGAATTACAGGTAAGAACCACTATTCATTGGCCCTCATGGCCTTGGCATTTGAGACACTGTAGAAGGCCACCATCTTGACTAAGTTATATGCTCATTGCCTACAATCTGATCAGGGTCAGGGAGAGTGATGAGAGGAAGATGGTGTTCATCACCCTGTCCAGTCACTACAACTATCTCACCATGCTATTTGGTTTGATGAATTCCCCTGTTGTCAAGTATGTGATTGTCTACCTGGACAATATATTCATTTACAGCAGGACAGGAGATGAACATATCACCCATGTCTGGCACATTTCCCAGCTGCTCCTGGGGAACCACCTATTTGTTAAACTGGAGAAATCTCAGTTCCACACACAGGCTTTCAGGATTTGTTGTTTCCCATAACAGTCTGCACATGGACCCCACCAAAATCAGGGCCATGGAGAGATGGCCATAGCCCACCTTGGTGCACATCATTGAAAGCTTCTTGGGCTTTGCCAACTGCATTTTGTCATTTCAGCTCTGTGGCCACCCCATTGACTGCCTGACAAGGAAAACATCAGAAAATTCAACTTCATGTTGTCCTACAGACCAGGCACCAAAACCACCAAGACAAATACCCTCTCACTCCAGTGGGAGCCCACTTCCTCAATTAGGGCACCCATGGCCGTAGATCCAGAAACCTGTGTCATTGCACCCCTTCAATCAGGGCTGGGGGCTGCTGTGAAACAGGCTAAAGGCACTGAACCAGACCTGTGTGATGGCCCTGATACCAGTTGTATGTGCACCTAAAATTAGATTATTGTGAAAAAATATGATTTAATAATAATAATTAAAAAGCGAATTATTTTTATATTCACTACATTTCAATATATTTCAAGCTTTTCAAGATTTTGTTTTAATTTTGATGATGATTAGTAATTTAGTCAAACCTGTGTTTTCACCTGTTGCTCTACAGATGGAAATAATCATTAGACTGATGTTGAAAGCCTTAAAATATCACATTTAAGCTGCCTTTTTCAAGAAACATTGACAGCATATGTTCATTATCAGTAGCTTCAGAATTATTTTTGCATTTACAGCTTAATGACAAAGAGACAGTACAGAGCGTGTGTGCAGGATTGCCTTCACACTCTGGAAACTTGTACATAGTGCTTTTATGAATACATGTGGCATGGGGCCTCCTCCTCGTGTTCACCACAAAGCTCTTTCCTCTTCTTTTCCAAGAAAACAACCATGATGTAAAGCCAAAGGCAGGTGGGGGAGGGATTAAGGGCAGAAAAAAGAAGCCGGCAGGCCGGCAGGAGGGAGATGGGAGAGTGGGCAGGTGCTGCAGACTCGGGATGCTTTTGTATAAGCTGCAGCGGCAGAGGGCCGCCTCTATTCAGCCCCAAAGAGACGGCAGCCAAAGCCGTAATTAGAGAATCTCAGTCGGAGCCACGAGTGCTGTCGCCCGCTGCCTAGGAAACGGTGTGATGTCTGGAGAGAGTGGGCTTTTGTTGTACACCAGGGTCCAGGAGCGATTGCTGCTGCTGACTCTCTCTCTCTCTCTCTCTCTCCCTTTTTCACTCTGTCTCTCTTATCACGATGGGCCTGAAGCCCTTAATCCTCAAAACCTGAAGCCTATTCACACAAATGAGCAATTACAGAGGGAGAGGAAGAAGAATGAACAGAGAGAAAGAAAGAGAGATATGAAGAGGCAGGGAAAGAGACTGTGGCAGAGTAATAAAAAAGGTGGTGCAGAAATATCTCAAACAGAGAGAAAGGGAACAAATACAGAAAGGAAAACACATTGCAGGAATAAACAGACAGAGAGGGACAGAGCCAGGGGGATGACACACACCTGCCCTTAAGCTCCCCCAGGCTATTAACTTCTTTCTCTCTGGGTTTTTGGCCAAAAGCCGTGGAAAGCTTTGCATGATAAAAGGCAGATTGTGTTAAATAGGCGATGTCCATGCTGTGACAGCACTATAACGCAGAGGGCAGGTGTGTGGCCCCAAGAACTGGCAGCATCCTGAGACAGCAAACAAATCCACCAGCTCATATTACAGAGAGAGAAAGGACCACACTGTGGACAGCTCAGTGACATATTGACCCCCTCATAGTATGTGTAGTCAGTGGTTTTTATATCATTTTTAAAAACTTTGTCTTAAACCAGTGGTCTCTAACTCATTTGATGTTAAGGGATGCATAACACACAATTACATATCAAGGGGGCCAGACCAGTTTTTATTTTTATTCCTAGATTTGTATTATAGATAAAGATTATTTGCACGTTTTGGCTAATGTGTGCTGCTAGTGAAACAGAGGGCTGACAACTTCCTCTGACTGATAAAAGACAACCAAACCCCTGACCGACTAAAATAACTCTTTCTGAATACATCAGAGCTATAATATAATTTAAATTACACATGCTGTAACAATGCTAGCTAACATTTCTGGAGGTCAGGTTCTTATTGAAAAATACTGTTACTGACATTTAGGTAATTCCACACACAATGGAACACAAGTGTTTTTATATTATTTCGTCATAGTAAAATCATTTGATTAGCACTGCATCTGACTTTGGCTCTCTGTTGTTCCACCTCCACCTGAAATAGAGGTTCCTCTGTAGGGTTTCATTGTCTCCTTGTTTGTACCTATTGGCAAGTATCACAGTTTAGGGAGATTGTGTTTTTTTTAAGCAGTTTAACTTGTAGCCTATTTGCCTGACATAATTTTCCACTTCCCATGCTGCATTCTAATTTTTCAAGAATGGATAATTTTTTCAGATATTTTCTTATTCAACCTTGAAAACCTTGCTGGTGACTTGCTGGCAAGAACAAACAGATATACCCAGCATTCTTTATGAAATTCAGTGCTCATGCAATGGCATGAAGGCACACCCACATTGTGTGCAATTGGGGCACAACCAGAGTCTATTTTTTTTTAAGAGACAGATTTTAACTTCTATTAGGTTTTGTTTTGTTTTGTTTTGTTTTGTTTTGTTTTGTTTTGTTTTGTTTTGTTTTGTTTTGTTTTGTTTTGTTTTGTTTTGTTTTGTTTTGTTTTGTTTTTTGGTTATTTTTTATGCTTTTTTCAACTGCATGTTTCCCACCCTTGCTGCATGGTCCACCCAAAATATCCAGTAAAGTGTAGCTCACAGTAACAAACCAAAGACTGGTGAGGGACTATAAGGTTGCTAACACAAGTGCTGAATGGCAAAAGATGCCATGTCTTGTCTCATGTGATGTACCAGTTGTTTTAGAATTGAGGACATCTAATTAAAGAACCATTGCCTTTTGTATTTTTATTTTTTCTACTTTTCTTAAAATGTGTGTGTGCATGTAACAAAACTGCCATAGGTTTTTCCATACACATTTACACAAGTCTAAGGCTATATATATTAATAAATCTTTGCTCTGGTTGGTAACCATGTATTGTACATTATATTCCAAAAGCAGTGCATAGGGAAACACACTAATTTCACTGTAAATGAGCAGAGCTAAACTGCAGTGGGCTGAAAAAGAGAGAGCGAAAATAATTTAGTTTTGACATATGGACTGAATTGATTTGAGAGTGAAGAATACATTTTATACAGTAATGCGATACTAAATTACACTCTTTCATTTAGAAAGTTACACCACATGGCCCACTGCTTGAGTGGAATGAAAGCCTGCACAGCTGCAGGTCACCCTTGCTGTTCACAATTTGCATTATGGATGATGCACACAGTTCATTGATAAATACTTCAATTAGTGTTTATTAGTGTTTGAAATCTTTAAATAAGAAAAGAATTCTGAGTACTCAACTGTGATTAACAACTGAAATATTTAAAATTAATTAATTAATTAGTTAATTAAATTGAATGTTTACAGATCATATTGTATAGTAGTAATGTAATAAACGCATTTATAAAAAATAGATATAGAATGATTAACCAATGTTAATATATATATATATATATATATATATATATATATATATATATATATATATATATATATATATATATATATATATATATAGCTGTGATTACAGCTATATATATATATAGCTGTGATTCGGCACAGTGGACTGGTAGTATTGTGTTCATTATGTGACTTTCCTCTCCCTCATCTTTTCACTTCTAATTTTCACCCTCCATCCTTCCTCTTCCGCCTCTCTACGCTCTTCCTGTTGTTCTATGAGCTTTCTTTTCATCCCTCTTCCTCTGCTTTTCTTCTCTCTCTCTCTCTCTCTCTCTCTCTCTCTCTCTTTCTCTCTCTCTCTTCCTCTCTCACTTGCACATCCTCCTTAAAGTGTGTGTGTGTGTGTGTGTGTGTGTGTGTGTGTGTGTGTGTGTGTGTGTGTGTGTGTGTGTGGTGAGCTTAAACATTTGTTTCCTCAGACAAAAACACAAGGTGGCAGCAACCATGATGCTGCGTGTGTGTTCTTTTTATAAGCTCGTTCTATAATATTAATATAATAATGTTTTGCAACAAGAGGGGGATCTACACAGAATTGGACATGTGAAAGTACTGCATGTCAATACACAGTGCTCTTTTAAGAAGTGTACATTTAGAAGTAATTTGAATGTATTTTTCATGACAATATTACTGTCATGAAAATATAATTTAATCATTTCCTCATGAATATGTATATTAGTGATCATAAAGACATTAGAAGGCAAGAAACTGACATGTCAAGACAGTGACTGCACAAGACCTCTGAAGGTGTCCAGTGGTATCTAACAACAAGACGTTATCAGCAGTCTTGTGAGACCTGTAAGCCTCCATGGATTGCATCAATAATCCTAGGGCATTCATGATCTTCCCATTGTCATTCATACTGAATAGTGTGACATTGGGAACACCCCACAACCATGCTCTGACCCAGGCATCCGGCTACTTTATTTTGCCTTGTCAAAGATCCTTAGCCGGCAAGCCTCAGATCCCTATGCTTGCTCGTTTTCCCTGCATAGTTAATTTAGCACAATTTTATTTATGGTTATTCTGTAAAAGAAAAAAAAACTTTAGGAATTATCTGAATTTTCTGATTTTTATTACAATATGGTCAGTCCCAATTTAAGACAAACAGAGATTAAAGCCACCCTCCATCATATACATTACTGTTAAGTGTATCATGACAGGATTGCTGTTGACCTGATAGTTTGTATGGTAGACTATTTTCACTGTCATTTTATTGTAATAGTATTATGTGGGCTGTTTCAGTGTATTAGGTGTGTAGTTGTTGCTGTTGATTTCAAAGTGATGTAATGTGTTTATTGCCAATTTGTCCACCATTAAAAACTAATAACAGATGCTATTCTACAAGCAAAATGACCGTGAATGGCTAGAGAATGACTGAATGGAAAAACTGTGAATGGGTAGATAACATGTAACTACAATTACACTTAATAGCACAACCAGCAAGGTGGAGGTTTGGGATAGAGACTTCCTTCTTTATTGAACATTTAGTACAAAACCTGCTTTTCTTCCTAATGAATATTGCTTTTGGTGAGATAGGAGTTTTCCATGTGATTTTCCAGATGAAACATCATTATGTGTCTCTGATTGCAAAGGCAAATTGTGTTTGATTGCACATGGTGCAAAATCCTGAGAAGGAACAAGGTTTCTGATTGCAGGTATTTACACGGCAAAGAGACTGTCTGAACCCTTCTGTTTGCCTCCATCTGCCTCCCCTCCTCTCTCTCTCTCTCTCTCTCTCTCTCACGCACACATTGTGTACATGCTGTACTCCTCTGAGCAGAGCTATGTTTCTGTATGGTTACACCGTCGAAAAGGTCACCTCAGGAAGTTCTTGTGAGCGTGTTCAATGATATTGTCAGATAATCACACTCACTCATAATGGCTTCTCGACTGTGGCATTTTGGAGAAGCCAGTGCTTGTAAAAAGTATGTGTGTGTGTGTGTGTGCACACTCTGGTTTATTTATAACCCCATAATCAAGATTAGAAACATAAAAATAGCAAAATAGCCTCATACATCACCTCTGGAATGACATGGATTTCAGCTATAACATTATCGAATCATCATAATCACTTATAGTCAATAATAGACACAATCTACACAATCTAATTAACAAATAACAGACAGTTGAAGTATCTGTATTTTTAATGAACATATTTGTTTGATATCCACAGTGTGTACTAGAAAGTGGACTCCTGTAAAGCGTTAATGATTTATTCAAGAGCTAACAGGCAATAGATTAAGGTGATGAGACACGGAGGGTGGGTGAAACAGGTGCTTTATTCGTTCAAAAAAAAAAAGGAAAAAAAAGCACAGATTGCTAGCTGACAAATCTTTTTATTTATTTATTTATTTATTTATTTATTTATTTATTTATTTTATAAAGACTTGATAGGAGTGTGGAACCTATTTTAAAGCAAACATCCTTCAGAGGACTCCCAGGTGTTACTCTGTAAAGAAACTGTATAAAAAAGAAAGAACCAAAGACCAAATTTATTAGAAGCACTTGTTGCCTAGACACCTTGCAATCATTGAGGAAACAATACATTCACAACGTATTAAAACATGTAACAAGAGAATGTAAGGGCAGCAGAAACATTTTGTGGATGAAATTGTTACCAGCAATTCAAAGGTTCACTTACTTTTTCTAACCTGCACTGTGCATGTTTACTCAATCAACCCAATAAAAGATATAACAGTATGGATGTTTGTGTTTTATTAATGTCTAACTTGGTTACAAGCTGAGGATCCAGGGGTTCATGGACATGGGATGTTGGTGCTGCTGTCTGACTTCTTGCGATCACTCAGGTTTGTGGTGGTAAAGTGGTTGGACACCAGTGTTTCAGGATATTACCGCCTGGTTCTCTCCTTAGTTAGGCTGTTATAATCAGATCTGCTGGAGTCACTTGCCACACTTTGGAAATGTTTACATTCTCTATTCTCTATAAATCTGAACATCAAACTAATTACATCTCTATACCTTTTCTGAGTTAATGATGACCTTGAGGAAGCGCTAACCTTGAGCACCTCTGCCCCATCAGTGAAGGATCCCAAGCTCCCCTGCCACAACTTCACATTGGCTTCCCACCTTCTACTGGTCCTGAACTAGTTTCCCACCCTGCCCTGGACTAGTTGCCCACCCTCTATCAGCAACTATGTAGAAATTTACATAGACCCAAATTAGTGGCTACTGTTACTATGACCACCAGCAAACTAACATTACTCAAGTACACCAGAGTATTAGAACAGATGTGTGGTGGTCCAGTCTCCCCTAAATAACTAAATAAGTAGTTTCACTAAAGGAAGATGGGTCCCCACCTTGTGAGCCTGGTTCCTCCCAAGGTTTTATCCTCCAGCTCTGAGGGAGTTGCCACTGTCGCCTATTGGCTTGCTCAATCTTTGTTCCTGTGTTGTTAACCTTTTTTATTTTTTTATTTATGTAAAGCTGCTCTGTGGCAACATCAGTTGTGAAGAGCTCTAATCAAATAAATTTTGATTTGATTTAGTTTCAGTAGTAGTTGCACCACAGGTTGGTTGTCAGTTAGAGGGGAAATAGAAATTTTGGAGTATGATGGATGAAGTGGTAGGAGATTGGTGATTGGTGCAGACTTCAATGGACATGTTGGTGAAGGGAACAGAGGGGATGAAGAGGTGCTGGGAATCTATTGTGTGAAAGACAGGGATGCAGAAGGTCAGATAATTGTAGATTTTGCAAAGAGAATGGAAATTGCTGTGGTCAACACATATTTTCAGAAGAGTGAAGAACACAAGGTGACATACAAGAGTGGAGGGAGGTGCACACAGGTGGATTATATCCTTAGCAGGAGATGCCACCTAAAAGAGATTGGAAATTGTAAAGTGGTGCCAGGGGAAAGTGTAGGAAGGCAGCATAGGGTGGTTGTGTGTAAAATGAGATTAGAAACAAAGAAGAGGAAGAGAGTGAAGACAGTGCCAAAGATTAGATGGTGGGTCTGAAGGAGGAGGGTGGTTGCAGGCAGTTCAGGGAAAAGTTGCAACAGACTCTTGGGGGCAGTGAGGAGCTACCTAAGGACTGGGAAAATACAGCTAAGGTAGTGAGAGAAACTGGCAAGAATGTGTTGGGTGTTTCCTCTGGTCAGAGGAAAGAAGACAAGGAAAGTTGGTGGTGGAATGAGGAAGTCCAGGAGAGTATTCAGAAGAAGGCAGCTAAGAAAAAGTGGGATAACATGGAGATGGTTGGTGTAACAGTAGAGGAAGCAGGGGATAGGGCAAGATGGAGTCAGATGAGTAGTAGTAGTTGTTGTTGTTGTTGAGGAATTGTAGTAGTTCTTCTATAGTAGTTGTTCCTGTAGCAATACATTTAGTAGTTGTAGTTATAGTAGTAGTAATCCCTGCTGTAAAATAGTAGGTGTTACAGTAAGAGCAGAAGTTGCTGTTTCTGTATAGTAGTAGTTTTGTATTAATATTACTTATAGTACTAGCTGTTTAGTAATAGTTTTAGTAGCAACAATAAAATATTGATATAGCAATAATACTAGTAGCAGTTGCAGTAGTAATAGTAGATGATATTGTATACTAGTAGCTGTAGTTGTAAAGTAATAGTAGTTGCAGTAGTACTAGTTGCTCTTGAATAGTGTCCATTGTTGCAGTAATAGTATTTGTAGTAGTAATAGTTGTTGCTGCTGTTGTTCTAGTAATAATATTAGTAGTTGTTTTTTTTTAGAAATAGTAGTTGTATTTGATGTAAAATTGTAGTAGTGGGTTAGTAGCTGTATAGTAGCAGAAGTAGTAGTAGTAGCTCTAGTATTTGTTGTAGTAGTGGTAATAATAGTTGTATTAATAGTATAAGTTGTAGCAGCTGCAGCAGTAATAGTGACAGTAGTAGTAGTTTTTGTTGTAGTAGCACTGGTAGTAGTAGTATTTTTTGTTGCAGTAATAGTTATAGTAGTAGTTGCAACAGTAGTAATGCTAGTAGTAGTCATATTTATCATAGTAGTGGTTGTAGTAGCAGTAGTAATAGTAGTAAAAATTGTAGTAACAGTAGTTGTAGTCATTTTTGTAGTAGTTGTAGTAGTAGTAGTTGTAGTAGTAAAGCATTAGTAGTAGTTTTTGTTGTAATAGTAGTGGTAGTAGTGTTTTTTTTGTAGTAAAAGTTTTAGTAGTAGCAGTAGTAGTAGTAACAGTAGAAGTATTTGTTGTAGCAGAAGTAGTAGTATTAGTAGTAGAAGTAATAAATGTAGTTTTGTTGTAGCAGTAGTAGTATTATTGTTGTAGTAATAGTTGTTGTTGTTGTTGTAGTAGAAGCAACAGAAGTAAAAGTTATAGTAATAGTTAAGGTAGCAGCAGTAGTAGAATGTATTTTGTTGTAGTTATAGAAGTAGTAGTTGGTGTAATAGCTGTATTAGTAGTAGTAGTATTAGTAGTAGTAGTAGTAGCACTACTAGTAATAGTTATTCTTGTAGTTGTTGTTTTAGTAGCAGCAGTAATACATGTTTGTGTATTGTAATAGTTGTATTATTATTATTATTATTATTATTATTATTATTATTATTATTAGTAGTAGTAGTAGTAGTAGTAGTAGTAGTTGTTGTTGTTGTTGTAGTAGCTGTTGTAGTAATAGTCTTATCCTCTGTAGCCTCCAAGGATACCTTTGTCTGAGCTACAGTTGAATACTCATGAGAAGCTCATCAACAGAAATCTAACTAGCATTGCCCCAGTTATACTGTGTGTGTTTGTTTGATTAAGGAGTAGCTTGAGTGGAGCAACAGGTCATTAAGTGGTTGCTAAGGCCAGATGACCCCAGTGGGAACCCTGTTAGAGTTGATATATTTATAAGTGTGTGTGTGTGTGTGTGTGTGTGTGTGTGTGTGTGTGTGTGTGTGTGTCAGGGCTTCGACTTGGCCACTCAAACATTTAATTTTCTTCTTTCCAGCCGTTTAAGTTGTGGGGATGAAGAATCTGATTGTGAAGAATCGTCATGTGTCATCATGAAGTTCAGCAGTCAGCAGAACAACCCCACACCATCCCACTACCACCACCATGTTTAATTGTTGGTATGACTAATAATTCATTGAAGCTATTTCCAGGCTGATATTTCAACAGATGCGTTTTCTCATTTCCTCTGGATTTGCTTTTGATCATGGTCTAATGTGCACACAAGAACTCAGTCACTCTAAAGGTAAACTATATTTTAAAGACATCTGAGTTTTACATTTTTGAGAATTTTGTACTTTCAGGCCTCGCTGTATTCAATTAGCAAAATGTTGTAATCCTTTACATTTTGTTAAGCTTGAATAACTAAGGAGCAAATAATTGCAGGTGTGTTCTGGGCATCAAGTGCATGAGAAAGGCTCTCAGAGGCTACTTTTGGGTAGTGTACCTACTTGGTGAGAAATCACTGCTGCTGGACATGCTTCTGTGATGCAGTTGAAGACATTTTGCGCTATTGACAGAATTTTAGAGGGCATGCATCATTAGACTGAGAAAAGCAGGATGGTTTTGACAAACCACTGGCTTTGCTACAGACTGGAAACATATTGTCTTCAACAGTTGGGTTGGGGTACGGAGGCCTGAGTGATTGTAATCTAGTTGTGGAGTGATACACTGCCCCAGCTGCTCGTGTGATGATCTGGGGAGCCATTACATACAACCTTCAGGCCCCTCTTGTAGGAATACCTCAGTTCTCACTTCTCCCAGAAAGACAGTGACTCTCCTGCACATTGATAGTGACTGCTTGACATCCACAAACCATATACAACATCCTGGAAATGAAAGACCCACACTTGGTTGCATGATTTTCATTTGTCTGGAATGCAAACATCACCAGGGGACATGTCTACTAGCTACTAGCTAAGGATATTCTAAGTGAACAGCAAAGCAATTTTGTAAGTCGCTCTGGATAAGGGCGTCTGCTAAATGCCGCAAATGCAAATACAAATGTCTGTGAAGGACACTAACAGCTCAGTGATATTTACAGGACATCAATTATGCTGTTCATGGCCAGACTTTCAACTGGCCTTTTGCAGTAAGATAGTGCTCACCTACACAAAGCAGAGGGTTTCCCAGGAATGTCTCTGCCAGAATACAACACTTCCTTGGCCTGTTTGGTCACTAGATTAATCAACAATTAAGTATTTATGGGATTAGCTGGGATTTCAACTTCAGTAGCCTAAGTATGTGCAGGATCTACTGGCCCAGCTGCAACATCCTTTTGCTCTAATTTTGTAATCACTTACATATCATACAGACAAAGTTTAATTTGATTCCAACAACTACTTTTTTTGTCAAAAAGTACATTATTTACCTGAGATTAAGGTGAGATCAGTACTAAAAAAAAGACTTGAGGCCCTTGTAAAACATTAGTTTGATCAAAGTGAGAAAACCAGTCTCTCAAAAAAATTTATAGGAAAATTGAATGAGATTAAAATAACTTAATTAGAATATTTCTTTTCTCTGAAATGGCAGCTTCTGAGTAATAAGGTTCACTTCTCTGGAAATGTCAAGGTACATCAAGCCACATTGTTTAGCAGCTTCCAGTTTTAGTAGAAGGTTGCCAAGTTCACAGCATTTGTGAGGCTTTTTCCTGGAGATCATTAGAAAACATTCAAGCTTCATGTAGGTTGGATTACGATTTTTGCAGTTTTCCCACAACCTGGTTTTACCCATCAATAAAAACACTATATGGACAAACACATTGGCATATTTATTCCAATAGTCTTGTCACTAATTACAATCAGAATCAGCAAAGATCCAAGTGTTCTGTTCAACAAAAACAGGATAAATTCTTTTCAGTACCCTTGACTTAGTAAGAAAAATTACTTAGAAGAAACAATGAATGAGCAAATATCCCAATATTTTTTCATCTATACAGTGTATAATGTACTGTAAATAAAATGCATTTTTTTCCAAAACACCATATATATATATTGTATTGTATATATATATATATATATATATATATATATATATATATATATATATATATATATATATATATATAGTAGAAGACTTTTAAATAGCCAAAAAGGTTACAGGTCTGGACACTGGATATGTAGAAGGATTGTATCTCTTCTTTTACATCAAGGACATAAAAAGACTTATTTTATGCATAGTCATTAAGATCTGAAGATCTACATTATGAGCAGTCATTAATGTACCAAACCAGTCTCATTGAATTTGGATGATTGAGGGTAAGGACATGATGTCCTGTACAATTTATTGGAAGGATACTGATTTTGCTATCATCTATTGTTGGTTCAGGGACACTAGGGAAGGCTCTTGGTCAGCACTTCAGATTTTAGCCACCCTTTTTGCATTTTGTCAAATGTACTAATCCTACCAAATTATTGTTTTTTAAGGTGATTATTATGACCACTTCTAATCTCATTAATAACTGTCTATTAGTTTTGTCTTTATTAGAACTTAGTTCTTCTATGTCTTCTATTTCTTCATAATTTAACCAAATAATCCCATATAAAGTCCCTAGGGACATGTGACATCTAGCTAAACATTATTTAAAGGGGAAGTTATAGTAAACTTAGTCTTAGCATGTAACAAAACTTTTGTAAGATTCTTGACAAAATATTGCCAATGTTGCCCATATGGACCATAATTAGTACATCTATTTAAACAAAACATATTTTGTGCTTCTTTTAATGTAATCCAATGTAACAGAACAGTGTGTAGTTATGTAACAGAACAGTGTGTCTTAATTGCACACCCTTTGTTAGAGATATAGCTATATTTATCTATATAAATATATGTTGTCAATTCAAATTAAATGTCCATCTGATGTTCAACATGCAAGGTGTCCTACAAGAAAGAGAACACAAAAAGTGAGATTTTGACATATGCTTTTTGGGTAAGAAAAGATATACAGGAAGCATATTATTGCAGCCTCCCAGCAGCAAGCTACTCCAACAAAACAAGCACAAACACAGACCATTCTGATTCAACAGCTAAGATTAAGTCCCTCTTTGAACAATATTCTTGGATTTACATTTCATCTTGTGCAAAGACATTATGGAAAGAGAGAACAAGGCTAAACAAATGGGTAGCAGCAGGAAATGCACTACCATTTGCTAGGGAAAAAAGAAAGAAAGAAAAACTGCCTGGAAAATTGTAAAACTCCATCTGGCTATGAGGACAGTGTGAAAGTTGGCAAAGTGTTCCACATAAACAGCTAACTGAAAAAAGAGTGACTTGATTTGATGTTCAAATATTGAGTATAAGTTTTTATTTTAATCAATTAATTTTTTTTATTTTGTTCGATCCCATCAGATCACTGCTGAGCCACTTGATGCCAACGAGTATGGGTTGTCTTGAACAACATTTTTTTGGCATAAAACTAATAGTGCTTAATTCACCAAGTAAGATATATAGTATAAACACTTACATTTACAGCATTGGGCAGATGCTCTTATCCAAACGCTGTTCTCTTAGAAAATAGTCTATATACTAATGTCAGAATGGATACCCCAATGCTCAACTTTATCACACAAGACTTAGTATCACACAAATGTTCTTGAAAGAGATGGGTCTTCAGTTGGCGTTTGAATTAAGCAACTGACTCAGCTGGAAGCTTGTCTTCCTTGAGGAATGTTGGATCAATCCAAGCTACTATATGCTCAAAGGGCTCTTGGTACAGACAAAGTTTTAACGATTGCCATCAAGTGTGGAGGGGTTGGTCCATTTTTGGCTTTGTAGACCAATGTCAAAGTTTTGAATATAATGGGGGCAGCTACAGGAAGCAGTGAAGAAAATGCAGCACAGGAGTTACATGGCTGAATGGAACACTGAAGACAAACCATGCCCCCATTTGTAAATGGATCAAAGAATGGATCTACAAGAGACAAGTCTTGAAATGCCAATAAGTCTGAATGAGTGGCATCTATAGAGAGAAAAGGTTGAATTCTCCAGATGTTCTAAAGGAGAAATCTGCATGACTGTTTCAAGCTTGCAGCATGAGTTGAGAACAAATCATCCACAATTACACCCAGGCTTCATGTTTCTGCTAGTGCAGTGACCAACAAGCTCTTGAAGCAAATGGCAAGATCATGTCAAGCCACATGTCGAGATTATTAATAAGATGCTGTTCTTTAGACCAATGTTTTAGTTTAAAAGCTGGCGGCCAATATAACACAATATAAATATTTTATAAATATTAAACTGTGCCAGGTGTCAATTTTCTATAACCTGCTGTTCTCTCCCTTTCTGTTTCTGTCTTTCCCTCCTTGTTCTTTAGTTTCTTGTGCTTTGGTCTGATTTGTTGCCACTCTTTGTATATTAGTGCAAATCTGTCACTATCCACAGTATTGGCATGCAGTTATAACTCAGTCAGAGAAGCAAATGATTACAGGTGTGGCCTGATTAGATTTTGGGTCTAATCACCCAGGTCTAATTCGCACAAGAGGGCATCCTAAAGCATCTCTCTTGGTGAGTGTACCTCTTGGTGAAAGATCAGTGACTGCTGCCTCTATGACATTTTGCCCAGTTGACAGAATTTGAGAGGGGGTGCATCCTTGGACTGAGAGAAGCAGAATGGTTGTTTCAACTAATTGCCAACCATCTAGTCTATTCTGACCAAGCCACCATCACCTTCATTTGCATTGGTGTCATAGACTAAAATCCATCTCTGAGAAAGAAAGAAAGAAAGAAAGAAAGAAAGAAAGAAAGAAAGAAAGAAAGAAAGAAAGAAAGAAAGAAAGAAAAAAGAAAGAAAGAAAGAAAGAAAGAAAGAAAGATTTACACAAATACAAATACTTATAGGCACAAGTAAGCATTTTAAATGAAGATAAATTTGAGTATCCTAGGATCTCCTGAAAATAACATCTGGCATGTTTATCCATCTCCTGTAAATATATTCTAATTTCACTTCACTTTATTTGATACCTGTACATTTTAATTGAGCTCCTCTTTCCTGGTGTAGAGTTAGAAATTGTATATTACTTGTTAATGTGTTGATTTGTATTAGTAGGCACACATTGCCATGGCATAGTAGGAAAACCAAATTCAATATACACATTTAACACATCCATGACAGTGAACACACACTCATCCTACTGGGTGGGGCAGTAATACACAGATCAAGAGTGGTGGGCATCCACCTCAGTGTACAGGTACTAGTTTTGAGTTTTGGATGTCTTCCTCAAAGGATCAGCAATTTTCCAGTCCCAGGCCTGCTTCTCTAACCATAGATACTCCCATTAGAAAAGACAAGTGTAGTATTTAGATTGCCTATAGAGTTCTACAGAAATACCTGGCAGTAAATATTTGATGCACATGACAGATAAAGAATCCTCAAAGGAAAGTTATAATGAAGCTGTGCCTTTCTTTATTAAGTGCAGACAGTGTGAGGAGGTGTGTGATGTGCAAAAGTCTGTGGCTGATCCTAGATCAGGGTGAGATGGTCTCTGGAGAGATGTGGTGAATCAGCTAAGTGAGTCATTCCCTACTGCAGAATGTACAGCATGTGCGCTCGCACATACATACACACACACCCACAAACACACACCCACAAACACACACACACACACATATTTTTTTATGTTTAAGCTATAATGAAACAAAGGAATCTACTATGCTTTGGTTCTGTGGAGCCTTCAGTCCAGCAGTGCAGTGATTGGGACTCCTCTGGTCAATGCAAAGAATTAGCATTCCATACCTACTGTATGCTGACAACACAGTGGTGACTAATGCAGGCCTCACAACTGCATGTCAGCAGAGGGCTCTAAAAATAACTGGCTGACACTTAAATACAGGGGACTGAGGACATTTGTTAGATGGTGGATTCACATAACAGTTTGATGATTGTTTAGTTATGTTATGACAAGATAATGTGTGATAATATAGTGTCAAATTTTAATAATGAATACAATTTCATTAAACAAATATATAAAATACAAGTATACACACTATATTTCCAAATGTTTTTGAAAAGCCCTTCTAATGAATGCGGTCTGCTTCTTGCTGACAAAAATGTGTAAATGCGCACACAGCTTATTTATTCCCTGGGAGTGTCTCGATGGCAAGAATGTGAAGACTTGTCTTCCTGACAAGTTACCTTAAAAGACCAAGGACAGAAGACACCTAATGAGATGTGCTGTTCACCAGTTTAGCTAAGGATACCGCAAGAGAGTATATGAGCCTCACAACAGAATAGTCAGTTTGTATCAAATCAACTTTATTACCCATTTTTCACCTCGTCATTAAGAGCAGAACCAGGTGCATCACTTTAGTAAAATACATGAATTTTCAAGTTCCTGTTTAATTTACTACTCAGCCCCACCTCCTAACACTACTCTGCCCATAACCCTACTCTGCCCCACCTCCTAACACTACTCTGCCCATAACCCTACTCAGCCCCACCTCCTAACACTACTCTGCCCATAACCCTACTCTGCCCCACCTCCTAACACTACTCTGCCCATAACCCTACTTTGCCCTACCTCCTAACACTACTCTGCCCACCTCCTAACACTACTCGGCCCCACCTCCTAACACTACTCTGCCCTACCTCCTAACACTGCTCAGCCCCACCTCCTAACACTACTCTGTCCTACCTCCTAACACTACTCGGCCCCCCCTCCTAACACTACTCTGCCCTACCTCCTAACACTGGTCAGCCCCACCTCCTAACACTACTCGGCCCCACCTCCAAACAATACTCTGCCCTACCTCCTAACACTGCTCAGCCCCACCTCCTAACACTACTCTGCCCTACCTCCTAACACTACTCTGCGCCACCTCCTAACACTACTCTGCCCACCTCCTAATGTATCCCATGTGACCCGATCCTGTACTGGCCCACAGATTCAACACAAGGACTCTCTTTCCACTGTTTATTCTGAAACAGATTATAAAATATCTTTCTTCAATTGTGAAGAACGTTGCAGGCTCCACACTGGACATCTCGTCCATCTCAGAGTTCTCACTCAACTGAACACTTCATTGTATTACACGTGATCATATAGTTTTCAGTGCATTTTTATATTTACAGATGGAAAGATTATTTTTTTCCAAAAAGAACACATGAAACAAAAAGGGGGAACTATGGAGCAACATACCCGAAACAGATTATAAAATATCTTTCTTCAGTTATGAGGAACGTTGCAGGCTCCAAACACTGGACATCTCTAAACAGAGTATAAAGTTAGGAGTTTATATAAATCAACTCTCATCTGTACACATTTCCCGCCACATGCGAACATGTACCACTCGGTCAGACCGAAGCACGTGTCTGAACAATAGCCACAAATTCAGCACTTATGCCTAAAAATATGTGCTAATTAATACACAGCAGTAAGATATAAATATAAACTTTGATACAATGTGGCTTGAATATTTCCACAAATGAAGAGCTATAAACACTACCAACTGTCCATTGTCTGGAGGTACGGCAACCCCAGAGGGACACGGCCTGCAGTGACGTCATCACAAAAAAAGAAAGGCTCCCTAAAAATATTTTTAACCTATTTTATGAAATAAAATAATAATATTTTGGGAAGGTGCTGGGCATGGATGATATAGTGACCACGGTCATGAAGACAGTGAACTTCATGTGGGTGCATGACCTGAATCACCGTCAGTACCAGCTGTTCTTGCAGGAGATGGGCTCGGAGCACGGAGACGTGCCATACCATACCATGCAGTGGCTGAGTAGGAGCTCGAACAATTTTTTGAGCTTAGGGAAGACATTGCTCTTTACATGCAGGGTAAAGGAAAACCCATGTCCGAACTGTCAGATCCAAATTGGCTGTGTGACTTTGCGATGTTGTGCGACATTACCAAACATCTTGCCCAACTGAATCAGAAGCTTGAGGGATGCAAACAAGTCATCTCCCAGATGTCTGACATGATCATCGCTTCCCAGAGTGAACTTGATCTATTGATGTGCCAGGTGAAACAGGACAATCTTGCCCACTTTCCTGTTTGTCAGAGCATCTCAGCCTCATTTCTCAGCCTCATTCCCCCATTTTCCCAGTTTGTCATGCGTTCAGTCGGCTACCAAATTGAGCCATTTAATGAATGAAGTTTGATCAGCGCTTCTGTGACTTTAGATCCCAGCAATCTTAATATTTGCCAATCCTTTCACCACCAACGTCTTCACTGCACCCCAACACCTTCAGATGGAGCTAATCGAGCTTCAAAGTGAGTTCCAGGATGCTGCAATCCAGGACCTTTACCGTCTGGTGCCCCCTGATTTGATGCCACAGCTTCGACTTCATGCTGCCCGTGTTTTGTCTATGTTTGGGAGCACCAATATGTGCGAACAGATGTTTTCAATGATGAATCTCAAGAAAAACAAACACAGATGATGCATCACTGTTGACATCCTACATCCTGTTCTTCAGATTGCATCAGCAATCGTTGATTGATGGAGTAGTATGAGATTCTTAACCTGACAGATTAACAGGATTTAAGAGCAACAAGCAAACATATTTTTACATCTATGCAAATATTTATAAGTTGAATAAGTAATAAATTCAGAGATATTTAACATTAAGGAGTACTTACATTTATTCTATATTACATTTGGTTAAATGTAGTTACATTTATACTGTCTTACAGTTACATCTGGCCCTTTGAGGGCAACCATTATGTTGATGTGGCTCTCTGTGAAAACGAGTTTGACACCCCTCCTATAAAGTGTTCACTTGTCCTTGTGACAGGTGGGTATTTAAAAAATGGTGCTACAGGAAACGCTAAAGGACGGACATGCGCAGTAGGCTTCCTCTTGTTTACTTCATTAAAACGCTTTAAAAATACTTTTCCACACTTTGGGCGAATAAATGTACAAAACTACGAAAACATCCCAGAGAATTGGCCTTACGCTCAAATGTTTAACTGCTGTATAGTACTGAAAATGTCTTGGGCAGGCGAAGATGACATAAGGACATGTGTTTATAAATGGTCCTACAGAGACGCTGCCAGTAGAACAGGCAGACAAACTGCTAAACATGGACATGTCAGCATCGTGCCTAATGGCAGGCTCGGTCTGGAGGGATAAAAAGCCCACCCCTTCCTGATTTCAGACGGAAAAAAAAATAGAATGAGCAGGTGTCCCAATACTTTTGTCTACGTGGCGTACAAGCAGCCTGGGTGACATCTGGTGGCGCATGCGCAGTGCAGTGGCTCCTTCGCGGCCGCTGTGTGAGGAGCAGCGCGATGGGAGGCAGCAGGTGAAGGAGGCAGCAGGGAGAGAGGAGCACTGCAGCCAGGGCAGCACAGGTAGGAGCTGGGTTGATGACGGAGTGTGTAGGGTCACTGTTATAGAAGTGCTCACTCGGTTCTGTAGCTGCTGGGAAAGACGAGCTCAAGATGAGCTGACACTTTATTTACTCGTCCTGATGGAGAAGACAGACGTTTGAATGTCAGTTCTGGCTACATTACAGGAATGGCGCCAGGAGAAGGTGTCGTGCTCGAGGTTAGACAGTGTTGAGACAAGCTGTAGGTTCATGGACTGATCAGCACCGGGGACAGTGTCCGGAGATGTCCATGGAAGACACTCAAATTGGTTTTGGTGTTTCCGTGGTAGTTTAATGCCGTTTTCACTGTTTTTCTGTTTAAAAAACAAAACAATAAAAAAAAAACACACAAGATTTTCCATTTATCTATCTATCTATCTATCTATCTATCTATCTATCTATCTATCTATCTATCTATCTAACCATCTAACCATCTATCTATCTGGTACGGTTGTCAAGGCGACAGCCCCACGTGATGACGTCGTCGCTTTCCTCAAGGAGAGGATGGCTGACCAGAACCCCAGGTCACATAACATTCACACCAGAGCCTCGTGCTTTCTGTGGTTTTGTCAGCTTGTCAAGTGAAATGCCTCAATTAGACTGATTATGCAGGCAATGGATGTGTGTGTGTGTGTGTGTGTGTGTGTGTGTGTGTGTGTGTGTGTGTTTGGGATAAGACATGAGGCAGATATCAGAAAGCCATGGGTTAAAAGGATGCGCTACATTTATGCACAATGAGGTAGCGGAGTCATTTTCCAATCAGCTCAGGATCAGGAAGACACACACCCACACACATTAAATGCTTCACCGGTTTCCTTCATGAGAACAAGTTGATGACGAGAATACATATTTAGTCATTAGATCATCACCAGTGTGCTCAGCATAATTGCGAGTAAAGGTAGCATGGTCTCTTCTAGACAAACCCCACACTCTCTGATTGTCAAAACGGCCTGCAGTGCACACAGCAGCACAATCAAATTACTGGGATGTGCAGGAAACTCATTTCCCTCTTTGCCCCTGTCTGACTCGAAATGAGAAGTAAGCTTTTTGTGCTACCAACATTAGAAAAACAAAGCATAAATGTGACATTGTGTGCCTGGAGAGAGGAAGGGAGTAATCTAATCTGTTTTACAGAATGTGTTTTGCATTTCATGACTCACTGCACTGCAAGGGAAGGGCAGAAGGCCAAAGCCATAGCTGGTGCTCTTCTAGGACAGTGGAGCTGACCAAGGTCTGATTTATAGCTCTCAGACTGGTGCAAAATTGGAAGTTGCCACAAAACTATTGTGAAGTTTTCTGTGATGCTTTGTGTTATCTGTGATACTGAATGTTCTAGAACCACTAAATTAGATGGTAAATAGATAAGTAAGCAAATGAAATTTTGGAATAGTCATGAAGGTATCCGAAAAGCCCAATCTGAGGTTGAGTTGTGAGTTCTGAGACATCTTTAAGACTGTAATACCTTTTCACTCATCTTGGTTTATGTTCAGATCAACCCTGCTGAACAGAAAATGTTCAGGCACCCCATGAATCCCTGAAACATATGGTCATGTGACCTTCCTTTTAACTATATTGAGAGATGGAGGTGAACTAAACACAAAATTGAATATGTCTTCAATTCTTATTCTTGTACTCAGGTCTTATTTTTAATTGTCTTGTTACTGTTACCAGATTATTAAATTTTCAAAGAAGAACCACTTTTGGTAACACAAAGTTGTTGTTTTTTTCATAAAATGACTAAAAATCATTTTTTAACTACAGTAAATAAAATCAGTAGATTTGACTATAATGGTCAAACTGAAACTCATTATTCATTGGTGTTTTGTGACTGAGGCTTCTGTGTGTTTCCACTCAGATGTGAAGGATGACGTCTTGCTCAGAGATCTGTGGGTCGGAGTATGCTGACCAGGGCCTGGGTCCAGTACAAGGGCCCCAGCGCTATGGTGTGCGCTCCTACCTGCACCAGTTCTACGAGGACTGCACTGCCTCTATCTGGGAGCGTGATGAGGATTTTCAGATGCAGAGATCGCCAAGCAGGTGGAGCTCTGTCCTCTGGAAGGTGAGCCATGTGTCTGATGCAGCACACAGGATTTGCTGAGCTCATTCGTCCAGGTGGCTGACAGAATTAATTAGTTTTAGTGTTTTGTCTTATGTTGCACTGTATTGTAGCAGTATATACGCTTTGTTGTTATGAGTTTGAAGAAATTAAGTTTGTGCAAACATACAGAATTCTTGAGTTTACATTTAAATGGGTCAGGACATTTGGTAAAAACTTTGAAAATGAGGAATATTCCACATGACATTCAATTCAAAGCATTTACCACAAAATTCCCTTTCTTCCAGGAAGAGGACAGAGAAATCTTTTTGAGAATTGATTCCTCATTGTTTCTTCCTCATGCTCTTAAAGAGGTTAACCTGATACCTCAGCTTGAGGTGGAACATGAGCTTTGGGACAATGTAGACAGTGTCTTCACTCTAAACGTACAGTAGAATAACCATGTTTATGAAGAGTTATGTATGAAGAAACTTTTATAGGTTTTAAAGGTTTATGCTTCCATCTCTTCCAGAAAAAATGTTTTTTTTTATGGAACCAAAAAAATAATAATTCTGTGGCATTGCTCTTTATTTTTAAGAGCTTACAAAGAATACTGAAATGTAGTCTCTCATTCTCTCCCAGGTCTGTCTCGCGCTAGGAGCATTGATTCTGGTCGCTGGTTTGTCAGTGCTCTTGGTGGGCTATGCCACCCCACCCCGGCTGGAGGCTTTTGGTGAAGATGAGTTGCTGTTTGTGGATGGCAGAGCCGTGCGCTTTAACCGTGCCCTGGATGCCTGCAAGTTGGCCGGAGCTGTGCTCTTCTGCGTGGGTGGCAGTGGCATGGCTGTGGGCCTCCTATTGGCTGCCTGTGCGCAAGGTGGCTCCAAAGAGGAGCTCCGGCTCCAGCAGCGCTTTAAAGAGCGACTGGCTGAGATCCAGGCCTCAGTTCAGCCAGTGACCCGCGCACCCACGCCTGGAGAGGCCAAAGTGCCCGTCACTCTGTCCAAGGTTCAGAATATCCAGCCTGGGTCTGAGACCTGACCTGACCTCTGACGTGATTCTTCTCATTGCCAGTGAAATGGTCCAGAGCAAGCTTGTAGTGAAATGCTACACAAACCGTTCCAGGTCCAGTAGAGATAGAAAACACTGCAGCTATCCTGATACATGTTGTCAGTCTATTTCAAGAGTATTTCTAGTAATTGAGGTATTATAGATCACTTACAAAACCGGTGCTCCTAATTCTAAATTACACAGCACAGACACACTCATACGTGGAGATGACTGCTAGCAAAAGGTCAAACAGCTGTTAGCACCTACAGTTTCATAATGGAACAGTAGCCCCTCACAGTGCAAACCATTATTCATTTATTGAGCCTCAACTTGGAATACATCGTACAGCCACAATATGATTTTTTTTTTTATCATGTCATGAATCAAAACAATCATCAACAAATATTATGGACAGTCATTAGATTGGTTACTGAACACAAGAGGTTGTATTTACAGTTTTCTCTAAATTTATTTATATTTAAGGGTATTTTTTTATTGCAGTTCAGTTTGTGTTCAGGGAAGGTAACCTGTGTTAAATTATGAAAGTTAAGATTAGATTTTTTGATTTTATGAGATCATAACATGAATAAAGAGGTTTAGCATCAATGCAAAAATGTATTGGAAAAACAATTATTTAACGTACAGATGTACATATAAGGTACAGGTCATGGGGCCTATACCTTGTATGCCTATTTAACATCCAACCACTACTTACATATTATAAATCAACCAAAATAACTATTAATTGTATATTTTTTGCAGTTTGCTATAAAAGTCTACAGTCACAGGCACTTTAGATATTGAAGAACCACTTTTCCTTCTATAGACAAACATGAGCTGTGTGAGATTGAAGAACCTTTTAGTGAATTCAGACATTTTACTTTTCTTTACAAGCACACATCACTATTACAGACATGGTTCTTTCTTCTATCACATGGCTCAAAGACCCCTTTATTTTAAAAAAAAAAAGAAAAAGTGTACTTAAAAGAAAGAAAATGTATCCTATATATTGCTATTTAGCTCTCAATTGAACCAGTATGAAATTATAGAGCAATTGTAGTTTATTCATCAGAAAGAAGTTTATATTTGATAGTCTGTCAATGCCAGATGAAACACTGTCTTGTGGTCAAAGACTGTACATTGATTGGAGTGGAATTATTACTCACTCTATCCAGATTCTTGCTGAATCCCGCATCAGATCAATATGATATTAGCATAATTTCTCTTTGCAAACAGCCCACTACAGATACTCTTTCATCTTGTACACACTGCGTATGCCCTTATCAAATAGGGTACACAAATCGCCTCAACAGTGCTGCAAAAACAAATGCATTATGAATCAGCCGGGTAAATAGATGACAGCTGATGCGGAATGAAACCTTCCATTGAGGGTTCAGCAACGTTACATAACTGCATCACATACATCATACTCCTCTCAGCCAATCCGGTTAATCTTCGTCCTGACAAATGATCTTTCCATGAGGATCTCACAATTCCTTCTTCAGCCTCTGCAGAGGCGGTCTGACACAGTCAACACATCACATACAGTGGTTTATTAGCGCACATACTTCAAATAATGC
Organism: Acestrorhynchus altus; assembly: GCA_034509495.1. Taxonomy (NCBI): domain Eukaryota; kingdom Metazoa; phylum Chordata; class Actinopteri; order Characiformes; family Acestrorhynchidae; genus Acestrorhynchus; species Acestrorhynchus altus. Next base: position 16,309,219 of record CM067507.1, on the reverse strand, counting down.
TGCACTGTAGAGCCTGCGTTGCTGTTTCGCATCACTGTCAGCCATTGAGACTTGTAGTAGCTTCTGTAGTCTTTCCAGCAATTTCTCAAAACTTTGATTACAATCCTGAATCCTTGAACACGCCCACAAATAAGTTCTGATTGAATAAATAAATAAATCCATTTAGGTTACACTGTTAGCATTTGCTTACCTTTCTGGCCTGCATCAGATCTTATTCCTGTATTTGTGCAAATACAGTTTAGTGACACCCTTTGTAGACTATTAAGGTACTACTAGTAATATCAGGACTGCTCATGTCTACTGTATGCTGAATTATACTTCTTCTAACTTGTTCACACTGGCTTTCCTTTACTTTGAGATAATTTATTGCCTTAATTTTAATTCTAGAGAAAAATCAAAACCCGGCTACATCTAAATTATTTACTTAAAATCTACTGCTTTTCAGGCAGAGGCTGATGGAGTACCCATCAACCACCTTCCAGTAATAGAATTGTTCTTCAATGAAATGTTTCAGGCAGTTGTGAAAGTAGCTATGAATTTGAGTCAAGTTCTCTGCAGGACTGAAAAGAAGCTACTTAGTACATCCAGCTTGAATCAGAACAGAAACTGCAGAATGACGTAGTGTTTTCCTTTTGGAATTATTTTGGTCTGAAATAAAATAGTTCCAAAAGAAATGATTTAGATCTCCCTCAGCACACGGACAGTGCAACAGAGAAGAACAAAAAAGGAACTGAGGACACAAAACACATGAGTAAAATTACAGATTTTATGATTTAAAGATATTCATAATGTACATTTACTGTGGTCTATTCAAACCCGTACTTAAATTAGAACAATGCATAGATAGTACTACTCACTGCCCCATCTGTTTTCAGATGTAGTGCAACTAAACTGAACATTAGCCATTACTGTTTTAATTGAGGACATTGTATGATTAAGTTCAACTGTGATCTGCAAAATCTGTAGTGCTGTACCAGAAGATGCAACTAATAAAACAGTCCTGCTTCCTTGAGCTGAAACCAATGTCTTACTAAGGTGAAACATGCCACAACAAAAGCATCTTTTCTCACCATGTCATATTTCTTTATTGTCATATTAACATTATGTGAAGACTAAGGGATGTCGGTTGTTGATAATGCTTTCTGTATGACTCCAGCAAAAAAGCATCAAGTGCTGCAGTTCATAATGAAATTGCTTTGTTTGTTATAAGTGAGGAGTGCAAAGTGTTCACAAAATGTCAGAAATGTTCAGAAACTTCTCTGCTGTTGGAACTTGTCTATTTTTTCGACAAATGAATAAAGTTGGAATTAATGTTAGCTTGCAGTGCTAGAAATTTTCTATAATATTCAACTTAAAAGTCTGTTTGCAACTTTATGGTTGCATTCTGCCCTTGACAGCATATTGTTACTGTCAAATAGAAACATTGATTCTCTGAAAATGGCAGCTTTACAGGAGGAAAAAGGACTCAAATGTGTCAGAAAATGACAAATGATAAACAAACTCTTTGTATCACTGTGACATGTAACCTAACTGCATGGGTTGCTGTCAGAAATCAGTGTCAGTAACTATGTAGGCTTTGCCATCCTTGGATCCCCACACTTCTGTCACTCTGGATTTGATGTGGTAATATGTGTTTCATTGTGAGTGATACACAGTGAAAAACACAGGAAATTGATTTGCATTTGAATCACATTGCATTCTCAGGTTAGTCAGACTTAGATCTTCTGTGTGGGAGAAAATATACAAATCCACTTGTTAAGGGGCAACCAAGTGTTTATCCATTCAGTCTCTTCCTGTGATGTGCAAAAGAATGCTGCTGCCCTGAAATTTGCAATTTTCCCTGCTGTTGTGTGTTGTTTAATCTTAGGGGGAAGGCAACAGCTTTGTCAGGAAATGTCTGTTTTTTGTACTGCGTGAGTTGTTTTATTTGTACTAGGAGGGGTTTTGAATATCAAATATTTATTGGAAAGAACAAAGTATTTACACTGTTATAATGTGGCTCAAAGCACCTCAGACCACCGCTTGAAGTGGTTTAAGCAATTGGATTTGTATCTGGAATTGGATCTGCATCTTGGATGCGTAAACACTTGTGTTTTTATGTGACTTGGCCTTATCCAGATATAATTCTGATACTGAATACAGGTAAAGTGAGCAGGGTCTTAGAATTCATCTTGTAATGATATGTTGCTGTGAGAAAAGTCCAAATGAATTCAGTGTTCAATAATGTTTCATTCACTACCTGTGTTAGTTGTTAACATCTGAAAAGTGTCCAGCCACTGCTGTGTAACAGAGAGAAAAATATTCTGGTCCATTAATTGAGGCCCAATAACAGATATGACGGGACTGGATTTTTAACCCCTTGTTTTGTTGGAAAATTGTTCATTTTCCTGAAAGGCTACAAGAAGTATCAGTGTGAAAAGAAATTGTAGAAATTGTTTTAAATAAATTTAGTTTACTTACACAGTAATAACACATTTAACATGATCATAGTCAGCAAATGTAAGTAGGTCAAATGACAAGTGTATGATTTCATGGACATGTGTAGGCTTCAAGCTGGATACTTCAGGACTCTATGTTCTGGCTGTCTGTTTTCTAAGTCTCTCCGCTGTTGGTCCGCTGGGACCGATGCAAGATCTGCAAGCTCAAAATAGACAAACTGGATGCATGTGTAGCTGAATGAGTCACGGGTGAAAATTCTCTCTCCATCCCTCTGTGACTTCAGTTTGATGGTGATGACTCATCCAGGCTGCATTAACCTGAAATGAGAGGACACAGCACCCTCTTACACAAGTCACTGTTTTGTGATGAATCCTGCTTGGGTCTGTAACCCAAGTCTATCCAGAGTAGAGTAGCTCTGTGGTCAGAAACTGATTGGAGATAAAGGACTCGAGGAACACTAATGCAAATTGTTCATTACCATAACTGGATTACTGTACTGCTAACTACACATCAGCATAGAATACTCTTGAAAATAAACAGTAAAATAAAGCCTTTTGAAGAATCACTTAGGTTCCATAAAGCGTTCCTGTAGTACAGATGTGTCAGTGGGAAGAACCTTTAAATTGGTAAAGAATCTTCCTATTATTAAACATTTCCCATAATACCTTTATTTTTAAGAGTGTAGAGTTTTCTAATGAGGTGGTTCTCATACTCAATCCTGATGCTGTTCACCTGTATTCAGACCATGTCAAGATAAGTGTTCATAAACAGAACTTTCCTTGTATTAAGTTCTACTAATAATCAAATATCCATGGCTATGCATTTGTGCCCACACGTCGGGTAACCATTAAAATAACTGTATATTTTATTCATTTGAAAGTAATTCAACTAATTGACTAATTCAACTCAAGTCTTAGGACTAATAACCAAATAACAACAGGCATGAACTATAAAGCTTAACAGGTAAATCATCGATGTAATATGTAAAACGTTATTATTGTATGAAGGCAGTTATTTACTTCTTCCTTCTTGATGCCCCTTTTGTGTGAATCTCATCTTATGCCATTCCTCTGAGACAGCTAGACCGTGCCATGACTCTGCAGCCTTTCCCCTGCATGATTCTGCAGAAAGACTGTACTGTTTCTGTTTCCAATTTCCCTAAGGAGCTGCACTAGCAACAGTGTTATCAAAGCTCTTCAGGACAGGAGATTGAAGGGCAAAGGCAGCGAGGTAAGCAGAAAAATATTGCCCAACAAATTAGAAGAGGAACTTGCTAGAGAGGACACCGACTGCTTCAGACCCTCACAATATGGCAATAAATTATCTTGAAGTAATCTCCTTCAGTGATTATGATACATGCCGTGAATCACTGATGAGGTGTTGATGCTGATAAAATGCACAGTTACTTTTCATGTAGCACATAGACACTATTAGAAACCCTATACTCTTAAAAATGATGGTGCTGCAATAAAGGTGAGCAATGCCATTGCAGTGGTCCTCAAGGGCTGGGTTCCTGCATATTTAAGTGCTTTTCCAGCCAAGCACACCTGATTCAACTCACATGTTTATTACCAGGTTTAGTTGATGTGTTGGAGCAGGGTAATCAGCAAAATCACTTGAATGAATGAAGTATTTATATAGTGCATTTCTAAATACCCAACGTATGTATCCTAGTCCTTTATCAGTGGTTGGTTTGACCACAGAATTGTGCTTGGCTGGATGTTCTGAAGTGGTGGACATTTACCTACATTGCAGTGGCACTGATATGTATAAAACCAGCACCACAAACACTACAATCACCACTGTCAGTAAATGCCATTTTGTGAATGGTCCACCAATCAAATATCTAAATAGCAGCCCTATGACCAGACTTCTTCTTCTTTCGGCTGCTCCCTTTAGGGGTCGCCACAGCGGATCATCATATTTATGATCCGCATTACAGTTTTGGCACAAGTTTTACGCTGGATGCCCTTCCAGACGCAACCCTCGCCATTTATCCATGCTTAGGACCGGCACCAGAAGTGCACAAACTACACCCCTAATGGCTGGTTCGGCCCTATGACCAGACATTAGCCAATAATGAATGGAGTAGAAGGTGTCTGACATCCATATCCATAGAGTGGATGAAGTTTATAGAGGGGTTAATCCAGCGAGTGGGGAAGTAGTGGACAGTAAAATGATGCATCAAAGTATTACAATTTTTCTATTTAATTAAGATAAATGTGACAGAATTATGAATCAAAAGTGATGCACAATAAAGCAGTTAAATCTGGGTGAGCTACCTGCTGAATCTGTGTTTACATAAAGCAGACTTTTGTGGCAGACAATCTTAAAGACAGTGGATTACAAACATTGTTGCTGTCATTCAAAAATCTTATGGCTTTGTTTCAGGTCATTTTGGAGCATTTCTATTGGTCCACATTAACAATGAAATGCAATGTAAGTCTTTGGATGATATCATTGCTGTTATACAGTATAAGCCTTGTAACTAAAAAAATCATAATGAATACATTTCATGATGAATAGAGCAACACAAATGAACTGAAGTTTGTGAATTGGAATGCTTTTTTCTCTCCTATAAATATATTGATTTAGAGACGAGAGGTTGTTATAGCAGCAATACTATGTATAATATACAGCAGACATGTAACACATTCAGCACCTTCATTCACCACCTACACACCATCAGCACACTACATCCAATAGCCTATTCAGACTATACATTGATGTTATTGTGCCTTGTACTCAGAGCAGACATTCATATAGTCTCCTAATGAACTAATCATTAGCTTAATTGCGTTGTTTATATTGCCCGAATCAAATCAATTATGACTAATTGAAGCAATTAATCACTATAACATTCCCTCTCCTTTTTCTCCAAAAACAGCAGTTTCCTATTTTGCCCTATCCCAAGTACAGTTCTCCCCTTCCTCCCTCCATTCAACTTTCTGCCTCTCTTTCTTCATTCACTGTGCCTTCATCAGTTTGCCCCTCCTCATTCTTCTCTCCTTGTTCCTCTTCTTCTGCCTCGGTTGTCTTTTCTTCATCCTGTGCTATTTCTTCCCTCTCTCTGTCCCCTCCAGCATTTTCATCTTCTTTAATCTCATTTTCATTCTCTGTGGGTGCTGTTTCCTCTGCAGCCTGGGCAGCCTCGTCTGACCCCGTACCCTCGGCCTCACCCTCAGCCGTTTCCTGTGACTGAAATTGAGTTGGACTTTTAATACTTAGAAATCTAGAGCCACAACATAAAAGAGGTGTGTTCAAAAATATCCAACCATAATTCTTGCATAAACAAGTGAAGCTAGGGAGCCATGGTTTGGTGCATATATGTACACGATCCTAATGAATATGCTTGAAAATGTTCCTACTTGCAGAAGCTGTCAGTTGCCAGCAGACTGCCAATGAATGAGGAAGTGGGTGCTGTAGGATTTATGCTACTACATTAAATTTTGTCTAAAGCTTGTCGATTCCCAAGTGGAAACGGCCAGACCTATGGGCAGCGGTCAGTTGGCAGCACCATCATGCTAATGTACCTAACAGTTCTTCACATTTGACGTTTGAGTTTCTTTGCCAAACACACACCTTCGTCAGGTTCCCTACTCTCCTGACAGGGCTCTGTGTGAATTCTGTATTTTCCCTAAGCTGAAAATGCCCCTGAAAGGGACCAGATTTCAGTCCAGAGAAGACATCATGCAGAATGCGATGGACCAGCTCAAAATGGGCATTCTAACACTGCTTCCAACAGTGACAGAACCATTTGGAAAAGTTTGTGGCAGCCCAAGGGGACTACTTTGAAGGCGATTACAGATTTCTGTATATGAATACAAGCATTTTATGAATTAAAGGTTGGATATTTTTTATTATTTTTTATAGTAATTTAATATGATTACATAATAATATTTCTATAATTCATAATATTCAAATCTATTACATTTAAACCATAAAAATATCTTTTCTTCTTCATCACATACAAACATTTACTATACCCAAGTTGCACCCATTGCTGACATAGATGTGCAAATACACACACAGCTTGTCTAATTACTGTAGAGAAGTTTTGCCAATAGAATAGGATTTTGGATCAGATAAACATGAACCTGTTGTGCATCATACCTAAGTCCAGGTGTAGGCTAGAAATATATAAATACCCCAGCATTGCACTGTGGAGCAGTAGAACTGAGAGTGTTCTCCTGAATGATGGTGTTCCATCCAGTACTTTGGAATGAGTTTGGGATGAAGTAAGAAAAAAGGCCATTTAACATTCTGTTCTCACTAATGATACTGTCACTTAATGCAATCAAATCCTTACACCAATGCTCTTATAAAACCCTTCAATTACAATAAACAGTAAATGAGCAGGTGTCTTTAATGCATTTTCTCATTTTGTATTAATAAGTCAGAAACAGTTAATATAGAATTAAATGCTTTTGTTATCTACAATAAACTGACCTTGTAAGATGTGGCCTATTAAGTGCATTTATTATTTTTATTGTAATGATTATTATTATTATTATTATTGAGTTATTAAATGTAAAACAATGCCGACTGATGTATTGTTATAGGAACAAGGAGTTCATGCTTGTACAGATGATGAAGTAAACATAAGGAACTTTAACCTACGGGTAGGGCCACGTTTATGTGCCATATTAAAAGCAAATGTTAAACTCTACTTTTACACATATAGTATAACTTGTGCAGCTGTATTGACTTTCCAGTCTGTATAAAAACAACAAAACAAAACAAAAAAACTCATTAAGCACTGCTACATTGTGTGTTATGTTAATTGTTGGCGATTTGTTGTATGGCTCAGACCTGTTCGGCTGAAGGATCTTCTCCTGAGTCTTTCTCTCCACTCTCCTCATCCTCCAGAACTGCCTTCTGCTCTCCATCATCTGGTGAAAGCCAAAAGGAAAGAAAATAAGGAACATCTATAGTGCACAAGATGATACCACACTGACCCCCCCTGGATGGGATTAAAACTACATTCCATCATGGCATTACATGAATCTTTATTGAGAATTATACCGAAAGATATGAAGAACCCACCTTTATGTTTCAGTTTTTTCAGGGTTGATTGTATTACAGCTTTTTAGTTTAATTCTTATCATGATGCAGCTGTCATATTTAATTTTAAAATATAAATACCAGCTGCCCTGTAAGAACTGTAAGAACATTTTATACATGGTCCACAATTACTAGAAAAGAATAATCATTATGTTACTGCGCATTAAAATGTTTATTTGCTTCTCCTAAATCAGTTATCATTTTTGAAAAGCTGTCAGACCTTGATTAGCAAATGAGGCCTGAGGCATGTCATCAGTTGTAATTAGGAACTGTCAGCTGGATCAAAGTTTAAGCTTTAGAAATTTTCTGACACTTCAAACTTTAAGCTAACTCTCAGCATCCATAAGGCTCCTTCAAACAACTGTCTAAAGACCTGAAAATTAATCAATGCCCCCCAAAAAGGGAAAGGCTATACAATGAAATCCAGCCTTTTCAGCTTGTGCTACTGTAGTGTGGAATGTTAAGAAATGGCAGTCCAGAAATGACGGTCCTCACCAAGGAAACAGCATGAATTGTTTAGTTGTTTTTTCCTGTATTTTCTGGGGCAATTAAGTGTTTTTAAACTGATTTCCTCTCTGTGTGGAGGTGCAAACAGCAAAATACTACCAGAAATCCAAATGTGTGGAGCAAAAAAAAAACAACAAACAAACAAAAAAAAACTACTGAACTATTGAAAAGGCTGGTGAGCTCTATTGGACCCCCCCAACATACCTCTGTTGATTAGTAAAGACACAGGTTAACATCAACACCTTCTTCAATAAGACTTAGTGACTGAAAATGTGTTGTACAAACAAGATGAACAGAACATTTTTGGGTTAAGATGAGATCTTGAAGACTAAGAAAATTCTCAGACAGAACTCCTCATAAGAAAGGCAAATAATAACCCCCCCGTATGCTTCCATAGTTGATGTATTTCTGAATTAGAAATAATTATTGTGATCACAATCATTTTTACTCACTATAATTACAAGGTACTGTCAGTACTTATCACAGCATCACAGTGCATCAAACAGCTGCATCAAAAATTACAAATCTAGACAACTTCTAAAGAGCCTTTAATTAACAATAACTATTAACTATTAGCCAGCATAGTGAAAATTGATATTGTACTCATAATTGCTGCTGTATGTCATAAAAATATCTTGTACTGTGATGTCTTATGTTTTCACCCTTTAAGACTATAAATTGGCATCTGGTGCTGTCACAAAAATATGTGACGCAAACAACAATAGGACATAACAGACAACTTCAGTGTACAATAGAATAGAATAGAATAGAATAGAACTTTATTGATCCCTTGGGAGGGTTCCTTCAGGGAAATTAAGGAAATAACTATTCACCCCCCTAAAGTCAATGTTTGTAGAGCCCCTTTTTGTGGCAGTGACAGCTGCAAGTCACTTTGGATAAGTCTCTATGAGCTTGCCACATCATGTCACTGGGATTTTTGCCCATTCCTCGAGGCAAAACTGCTCCAGCTCCTTCTAAGTTACATGGTTTCCATTGGTGAACAGCAATCTGAGGTCAAAAAGGTCTGACCATGTTGTTTCCATTTGAAGATAATGGATTTGATGGTGTATTTTTTATAACCCAATACTGACATGTACTTCTCAACATCTTTGTCCCTGACTTGCCTCATGGCTTAACTAATAGAGTGTGGTGAGAGGGACGAAGAGAGAGACAGAACGCGCGAGAGAGTAGAGAACATTCTGCACTTCAAGCATTTAGCACAGAAAAATAACCACTAATTGGAAGAATGAAAAGTTAATTCGGACAAGTAGTCGCTAACAATGGAGTATATGAAGAATAATTCTACATCTACTGGAGAAGCTGAAACCTTATTATTCACAATCTTATTAAAAAGCCATGCAAATGACTTCTCTCATTGAATATGTGAATAATAATGCAACTAATTAAAGCCAGGCTGTTAAAATGACCATTTAGTCTGCAGCAGCATTGCGTAATTATTCTCTTAACGTTTATATAGCAGCCGTTGTATGGTCTAGTAAACAAGAAAATTACATGAGTGTTTTAAATACTTAATGAGTTATAAATCTGAATTATGTGCGAGAAATCAATATTCTTTTAATAATTAAGCAGGGGAATGAACGGACCCATCTATATTTTTCATTGCCTCGCTAGCAGATATAAAAACATTGGCATGTGGATTATAGTGTCGCCCCCCCCCGCCCCCCCCAAGATGTGTAATGCTTTCAGAATGTATAACTGATTGAAGTTCAGAGCTTGAGATGAAATGCTGAAGCGATGATGGGCTTCTCTGAATATTTTATGGAAATTGCGCACATTTATTAACAGTAGTGTGCAGCGTTGACTCTAAGCAAGGCAGCTAATGTGACTATAAACATTTTAATGTGATGGAGCATGAGGTCTGCCTCATAAAAATTCTAAATCAAATTAAATACAACATTTTAAAGCTCACTTTCATTAAAGGTTAGGGGGAGGTGTGGAACTCTTCAGAAGCCAACTAAAGACAACCTCTGTTTTCTTAGCCTTCATTTTCAATGGCAATGGTTGTCTGTGTAACCAGACTGTGGCTCATTTATGTGCTAAAGTAAGTACATTCAGTACAAATTCAGTGGCTGGTGAATTCAGCAACTCATTAGTATTACCATTAAGTTTTTGAAATGAACTAAATGGCAAAGTTTCAAATCAATAAAAATGAAGACCATGCATAATGAGGTTCAGATGAACAAAACAGGATCTGCAGTTTAGTAAAATCATAAAAAGACAATAAATAAAGAGCACTGTGTTTTTGCCAGCTGAGATAAGGTACTATTAGTCTTTCCAAAGAGCAAAGATAGGGATGTTAAACAACAATAATATAACACACGCTCTGAACAAAGAGGTTTTCTGAGCTTTCTGTAAAATATGGTCAAATGTAGAACAGAATTGATACATATTGGGCTGTAATTTTATTTAGTATGATTCAATTCAATTCAGTTTTGTCTGTCTGTGTAACTCTTTCTCCAAAAGACACTGCTGCAAAACAGCTTTCTAGAATTCTAGGTGAAAACCCTATTGATTAGATGAAGAAAACATGGGAGAAATGGGTGAAGATGCAAAAAATAAATAAATAAATAAATAAATAAATAAATAAATAAATAAATAAATAAATAAATAAAATAAAATAAATAAATAAATAAATAAATAAATAAATAAAATATATATATATATATATATATATATATATATATATATATATATATATATATATATATATTTCAAATGCTGAAACTGTTCTAAGAATAGTCGTACTATATTTCATCTTCGTCTTTGTAAACTGCCTTCCAAATTATTATGCTCAGGGCTCTTTGGATCAGTGAAATCAATCTCAGACACCTGTGATAATTAGATGGCCAGGTGAGCCCCATTAAAGGAAAACTACTTAAAAAGATGTTCCACATTATTAAACAGAACACAGGTTTCAAGCAATATGGGAAAGAAAAGGGATGTATCTGCTGTTGAAAAGCGGACAAGATATTTCACGAAAACCTAAGAATGATTTGTTTACCGTGAAGAGATTTGTGGCTGATTCAGAGCACAGATGGGTTTGTTCAGATAAAGGCATAATGAGGAAGGTTAATCATTGGATTAAGAGAGCAGCTGCAAAAATGCCATTACAAAGCAGCAAACAGATATTTGAAGCTGCAGGTGCCTCTGGAGTCCCAAGAACCTCAAGGTGTAGGATCCTCCAGAGGCTTGCTATTGTACATAAATCCACTATTCAGCCATTCCTAACCAATACTCACAAGCAGAAATGGCTGCAGCGGACCCAGACATACATAATTTTCCAATTGTGTTGTTTACTGATGAGTGCTGTGCAACCCTGGATGGTCCAGATATATGGATGGTGGAAAGCCACCATGTTCCAACAAGACTGGAACATCAGCAAGGAGGTGCCAGAGTCATGTTTTGGCCCATAATCATTGGGAGAGAGCTGGTAGGCTGGAAGATGTGAAAATGACCTCTGCAACGTATATAGAGTTTCTGACTGTTTCTAACCATGCCTTCCATAGCAAATTTCTTCATGCATGACAATTCACCATCTCCTGCTGCAAAGAATACCTCTGTGTTATTGGCTGCTATGGCCATCCTCTCCTGACCTCAACCCTATTGAGAACCTTTGGATCTACAAAAAGCTAAAGTTCACATCAAGCAGGAAAGATGTGCTGCAATCATGAAATGACACATCTAGTTATAAAGTGTGTACTTTAATTCTTTCAAAAAGTTGTACTCTATTGTTTATGTCCCCATGTCAACAACTGTCTACTGTAGTCTGGCTTGTACTTGTGTATGATTCTTTTGCATTTTCTGAGGAATCATTCTTCATTTATGAAACTTGATTTCTGAGTTGTCTCAATCTGATGTTTAATTTGCCTATATATATATATATATATATATATATATATTATTTTTTTTTTTTTTTTTTTTTTTTTTTTTTTTTTTTTTTTTTTTTCATCATTCAAAGTGCCACTACCAGCCCACTAGTGATTACTGATCCCCTTTAAGGATGTACTGCAGACCACTACACAGTGCTTCACAACTCATCAGTGGTCCCTAGCCCACAGGTTAAGAACTCCTGGCATAGAGGATCCTAAATACAGTCCAATCCATTAGTATATGGACAGTTACACAATTTTTGTCCCCTCTATACACCATCACAGGTTTTGGTTTTAATAAACGATCTTCCACATGATTGCAATTATTTTGTTATTTTAACTTTTTAAGGTATGCTATTTAAGGTCCTTTTTTAACTTTGTTTTTATGATAATCAGAGTATTTAATTTATTTCAGCAGAGATGCTGCCATGTAGTTGATATATATGCATCCAGAATGTTTTCTTTCTGAATGTGTTCATCATGACAACTGTTAAGGCCATAACAAGGTCAGCAATTCCTTATCAAACTCTGCAGTACTGCTAGCTTTGAAAGCCATAAAAGCAGCAAGTGTTTCCTTTATGTGTTGGATGAATAGACCAGCACACCATTACTGCATTCAGATTAGCACTCTGTAAACACTGGCTTAGTGTCTTTTTGTTTAATTTCACAAAAACATTGTAATTGTTGGACCTCCTTTTCAATTAAATAAATAAATAAAGCCTTTAGTTACACAAATGCTGCACGAGTGTCTTATATACACATATAAATCCACCATTCGTGAATAGAAACTTTATTATTGCATGCATATTTAAACTGTATTCATTTTGGTGAACAATAAAGGGAATGGTTTCTTTCTCAACAGCATTATTTAAACAGGAGGGGATAATAGGTGTCAAGACACTGTTAGCTACTGTAATGGCTATTCCAGAGGTATTTCAATTCAAGTACACATCCGATTGTTCAAGAAAGCATATACAGCTTAAAAGGTTGTATTTTCCTTTTAATTTGTTGTTTAAGTTGAAAGTTAAGTACACTTAAAGAGATTAATCATGTCTTTGTTAAGAGAGGACATATTTGGAATGAGTTTGTTTCACTGATTTGGGTAATGATTTAAAACGCAGGCCTACTATATAGAATATAATCGTCTACAATCATATGCTACTTGCATGTAATCCTCCAACATCTGGATTTCCAAAATTTGAAATGTGAACTTTTTTCAGTGTTAGGTGAAGACATTTCAATTCTGATCACACTTACACATTATCATATTCATGCACTTCCACATCAGAACCACACTTCTCCAGGCAAATACAAAGTCAAGCAGGCACAGTAATTGATTCCCAGTGGTTTCATTACTGTTCCCCTGTTATAAAAAATATAAATGCATAGAGGTGCATCTTCTCAAAAACATGAAGCACAGCAGAAACGTTCAGTCAGAAATGGCACTTCCCAGCAGACGTCTCCCTCTGTCTGAGAGCTGCAGCTCAAAAAGTCATTATTTACAACGGGAAGACTTTCTGTTTGTAGCTTTATGCAGGTGCTATTGAATGGTGCAGAGCCTCAGGAGTCTGCTGTCTTATTAAAATAATCCATAAATACCCTATCTAGCACTGTGAGTCAACAGTAGGGGTTTTCTCTTTAGTGGCCCAGGGGGGTTAGGAATGATTGGTTGTATTTTTAAGTGTCTTTATAGTCAGCCTACCTTTAGTGATTCACAGAAACAACGAAGAGTCAATCCAGAATCAATCTGTTACCTTTTCAAATGTAGCTAGAGTCAAATACATATGCAATTAAATGTGTGTAGAGGCTGCATCAACAATAGCAAACAATTCAACAATAAGCTTTTCAGTTATTTTGGTGTCAAAAGACTTTAGGACACAACCTATAAAAGCAGACAACCAAAAATAAATAAATGTTCTTTTAAAAGAATAAAAAGAAAACCCTAAAAAACAAAAAACAAAACATCAATACACCAGACCTGCCAACCCTCAATAATGAACAGTGTTGGGGAAAGAGGAGTGCAATTATATGAGGGACTTATTTTAGTAATGTTAGATCTTGAAGATCTTAATTCATACAGGACATATTTAAATAGATGGTTATGAACCAGTTATATAATACCTATTCACAACATAGAATTAGATTTTTTTTTTCAGTTTTTCCAAAAAAAGGCACATTTTGGATACATAAATCACATATCAACACATTACACTTCTTACTTATTGTGATGTCAATTATGATTCATTACAATGTGCCATTGTTTAAAACATAGAGGGCTTGATTCATAAAAATGACCAACAGCTTTACTGTCAGTATCATGAATGAATGTTTTATCATTCATAAACAAACTATCAGATGTTTTACCATTTCAGAGGTTCTTTCCCTTCAATTTCATGTTTTTAGAGATTCTTAAATCGTAAATCAAATATCTCATAAATGTGCTGTGACAGCCTGAGTTATATGTTTTTAAATGTGTGGTGTACCTGTGAACTCTTAATGGATCTGTGCAAGATTTCAATCCTGTGCACTTTTTTATACAATTGATTGAATGTTTCCTTAATGATTTGCTAACAGTCTCGTCTGTTTGCGCACTGGAGAAAGTCTGATGTTCAAGTCACCCCTGGCTCTGTAAATGGGAAACAAACAATATGGCTCAGCCAAACTATTACAGCATATCTGCAACAAGTGGCGTCTCTACTCATTCACAGGAGGGTGAAAAGACCGGGGCATAGGAGACAACACAAATAAAGGCACAGCGCATAAAGAGATACAGGAGAGAAACAGCCCAAAAGGAAACAATCAGATGAACAAAAGCAGAAAATAAATCTTAGGTGATTTATGTGTAAATCAGATGAAATGTGTAAACGCTGGTATTTGGATGGTGGAAAGACCTGCAAATGCTCAAAAAACAATTGTTGTTGCTTTGCTCCTTTTTGATACATTCCCCTCCAAAGGTACTGGAACAGTGAGGTCAATCTCTTTATGTTTGTTGTAAACCAAAATATTTGGGTTTTATCTCCATGTACAGTATTTCCATCTGAATGTCTTCGGTCAGCTTCATATTTGGGTTTTGCATGTGCAGATTGTGCAGTTATATAGGTAGAGGAGAGAGCCAGAGAGCTGTCTACAGGTGAAAAACAAGCAAGTGTGAAGCTGAGAGAAGATGGAATAAATCAATCAGAGCCATTGCACAAATATTGGCCATAGCCAGTACAACCGTTTGGAAGATCCTGAAGAAGAAAGTCATCATTAGTGTACTTAATAACAGATGTTGAACAGGTAGGCCAAGGAAATCAACAGAAGATGACAGAAACCTTGTAAGTGCTGTAAAGAAAGACCATAAAACCACTTTTAGTGATGTCAGCAACAATCTTGAGAGGGCAGGAGTGATTACAATCTACTGATCACAGAAGACTTCATGAACCAAAGTACAGAGGCTTCACCAGAAGATTCGGAACTCAAATTACCAAGAACAACAGGAAGGCCATGCTGCAATTTGCCAAGAAGTACAGAGACAGGGCCGTTTAATCTTCATTCACTCTACAGAAACATTCTCTCTGTCAAAAAAAAGATGCAACCAAACTGATTTGGAGATCTCTCTTCATGCAGCAAGACAATGACACAAAACTAAAGAGGAGATCATCAGGGGTGAGACATGAAAGGTTTTAGACTGGCCTAGATCCAGATGTTAACTCTATAGAGCTGCATTTTACCTGCTAAAGAGGAGACTGAAGGGAGTCCGTCTCCAAGACAAATACCACATGAAAGAGACTGCAGTGCAAGCCTGGAAAAGCATTACAAGAGAAGAACGCAGAAGTTGAGTGATGTCATTGGGCCACAGACTTAACGCAGTTAGTGCAAGCAAAGGATTTTTAACTAAATATTAAGTCTTATTCACTTTAATCTATTTAAAATGTATCTGTTCCAATACTTCTGACAAGAAAAATGCGTGGGTTCAGACAGAAGGTGCTATCTTCTGAACTGTGCATCAGATCTAGATGAAAATACATCGTATTGAAACCTGAAATGTTGATCAGCAAAAATAAAGGCCTCACTGTTCCAATACTTTTGGAGAGGAGTGTAGATGAGTAGCACTGATTTACTTGTTTCACAGAAATAGGTCAGTAATGTTTTATCCTGCTTGCAAATGTTTTGAGAGCTAATCACAGCTGACAAAGGAGGAGGCAATATGAGTTTGCTAATGTTGGCTGGTAGATCTATCAGGATACAAACGGGTACAATATAAATAAATGTAGATAGCTTTGGATGCTATGTTTCGACCATGGTGTTATGGATGGTGCCTTTGAACATTGTGCTTTGGACGTTGTGTACATATTTACTGTCCTTTTGGCCACAAACTCAGTGTTGTTATCTCTACAATGCGTGCGCATGAATTTAGGGGTGGGGCTTTTCATGGGAGAGGAGTATTTTTGTTGCTGTTGAATTCAAATTCAACATTTTTTTCCAGAATTGTGCACCTACCCTTTAATACATTTAAACACGATCAGCTGACTATCCCATATAATTTATAAATGAGAAATTGTTCTCAACAGTTCAGATTGAGTATTATCAAATGAGTGTTACTGAATAAGATGACTTTGTTGACAGGCTATGTCGGTAAAACCAGCCTCAATAAATAAGGCCTGGCATGTAGCCATGGTAACAAAAGGTAACTCATTGTTCTGAAAGCTGTATATCTACAAAATGAAAATTTGACTACTCTAATTATATGGTTCACCCTTTAACAAAAGTGAAGACTGTCTGATGCAGCTAGAAATGAACATAAATTAAAATTAGTTAGCATTTCTAGAATCACTGAAGTGTTTTTTCTTGAAGCATCCTCTACTGTTCCTTTGGGCAGAGGCTTGGCCCCTCTGCCAGGCAGTGAGAAATGAGGCCTTTCAGAAGCTTTAAGCTAGATGGCTATTGGGAAGAGTGTGACTAGAAAACAGGTGTCCAGGCTGATTCAGAATAACTAGACAGTGACCTTAAAGCAAGTGTTTAATGAGCAGTCCACTTGGCGCGGTCACCTCAGATCTGACACAGTAGATTCCAGGAAGGGCGGTACACTTTATTATTTTATACAGTACCATTTTGTCACTGAGGTAACAAGTAATGCTGGACCATTTTTAACTATTATGGAATGTAAACGCAGTTAAACATTTCAGATTTGAAGAATGTTAGAAATATCTGGATATTTTATTAATTATAATAGTATACAGGCTACAACTGCAATGTAGAAATTTTATATGTTGTGGGGTATATTACTGTTAAATACTAAGCATCATCTGGTGTTACTCCGGTGTATTTCAGTTCCTGTTAATTCTGTTAAAATCAGGCTGGTGGTAATGACATGAACAACATTAAAATACAACAAATTCCTCTCCAGATTATCAGCTCTAAACCTTTATCTCAACCTTGAACTACAGTGGTGCTTTTTGCTTATATAACTCATAATTCATTGTTTCATCAATGATGACAAGCCAGGAAAACAACAAGCCAAAACCATGATACAACCACCACCATGTTACAAAGATGGAATCACATTTTTAAGATGGAAATACGTGTTTTCCTTCTCCAAAAATAACCTCTCATTTAAAACAAAAAAGATCTGTTTTGGTCTCATCAGTTCACAAAAGCTTATTTCAATAAAAAAATGCAGATGGGCAGCAATGTTGTTTTTGGAGAGCATTGACTTTCTCCTTGTAACCCTGACATGCACACCATTGTTGTACTCCTAATGGTTGACTAATGAAGATTAACATTAGCCAATGTGAGAAATGCCTTTAGTTGCTTAGTGCCTTTAGTGATCTCAAGGACTATTACATGCCTTGCCCTTGGCATGATCTTTGTTGGTTGATCATTCCTGGGGAGGGTAAAAATCATCTTGAATTTCCTCCATTTGTACAGTGACTGTGAATTGGTAGAGTTTAAACTCTACCATGGTTTTGTAACCTTCTCCAGCCTGAAAAGAATGAACAACTTTTCTTCTGAGCTCCTTAGAAATCTCCCTTGCTCTTGCCATGACAAACTTGTATTGTGAAGATCAGACTTAGATTAGAAGATAGATCCTTGTTCTTTAAAGAAAACAGGGAGCATACTCACACGTCATTGACAAAAGTATGTAAACCTTTAGGATTAGGATACTTTGAAGATGAAATCAGAGTCAGCTGTTTTCAATCAAAGGAATGACACTCACAGATATGTAATATTGAACAATGTTCCTCAATAAATAAATGAGCAAGTAATTAGCAAACTCTGACAAAGTTGTTGTTGTTTTTTTTGCAGAAATATAGAAATACGTGAACTTTCAAGCCCCACTGTTAGTAGACAGTCAGGTGAAATCCTATTATAATTCACATCTTCACAAAGAACATCTGTATCTCTCTCTCTCTCACACACACACACACAGACACACACACACACACACACACACACACACACACACACACACACACATGCTCAAAGGTTCAAAGCTTCAGATCAGTACAGTGAGGGCAAAGGCAGCAAGTCTTGATGGTTTATTTGAACACAATAATACTTTTACCAAAGAGAACAAAAATAAGAGACACTGAAGAGGAAAACACTTTGAGTGTGTTACAGTCTTCAGCTACATGTAGACAGTTCTTTACAACCCTCTGATCTTTTCCAGCCATTACCAGACTCAGACAGCGCCATGCCCATTTGTTCCTGATCTGCCTTTCTTCTTATTTCCTTCTGTATTTCAACATAGATTCTCAATCACACTTTTTTATGTGGCTTCGTTATCTGATGTGATGTGACTGGATGAATTTAACACTTTTACCATCTGTTACACACTTCCCTTAACCGTGCCATTTCCTCTGCAAATGATTTTGATTAAAGTGCAAGCGTATGCCACTGTTAGTAGTGTGAGATCCCACTGCCGACTGCTTTGTCTCTATGATGCGATGTGATTAAATCCTGGGAAGCTGGTTAGGGTTACAGCTAGTAGAAAATAACTGAAATCTGATGTGAAATCTGCTTCAGGAACCAAAATTGTGCTGCAGGAAAGCTTCAAAGACACTTGCACTCTGTACACTAAATTGCCTGTCAATTGGTTATTCTAAGGAAATAAATAAGGTGTGTGTTTGTATGTGCACACTACAGAAATCAGAATGACTAATGAAAAAGATACACTATATGCACACAGTATTAGAACACCTGCTTATTCATTATTTCTTCTGATATCAGGAACACCTTTGTTGGAGTAACTGTCTCTACTGTCCATGAAAGACTTTCTACAAGATTTTTGGAGCACTGCTCTGAGGATTTGATTGCATTCAGAGTGTGAGGATGTTGGATAATCACACCACTTAACCCAACTTATCCCAGAAGTACTGTATGAAGCTCCATCATTCCAGAAAACATAGTTACACATTTACACACTTTCAATGCCAGGGGCCTTCTAGCCCACCCCTTATGGTGCAAATAGGCTCTGCTCCTGTGAGTCCTATTTAAGAAATACTTCTCTACAGGGACAAGATAAGTTGTGTGTGTACATCTGTACAACTGTGTCAGCAAACTAAAACATACCTTCATGCATTCATTAGAATGGTGTAAAACACTCAATATGGCCAGTGAGTGTAACTAAAAGCCTAAAAGTCTATCACACATTCTTAATTAAACTGTGATCATCTATTTAATGTGTGCAACTGGCCTACAAAATAAGGCTGATATATATATAACCATACAACATTGTGACAATACTGATACATGATGTAACTATCAAACCTTCTTACAATAATACAAATATTCAAATATTGTCGTGTAATATATATCCTGTACATTATCCATACAATAATTCTCATTCAACATTTGTGTCCTCATATCCAGTTAATCAGAACTAATTAAACTCATTTTAATAACATATACAATGGAAAAGTTCTGAGAAGAACTTTGTACTGCAATAACAAAACTTATCACGATTTGAAAGGCTCTGAGTGGCTCAGCAGCCTAATATTTCAAGGATCACTATGATTCAAGGATGGCAGGTTCGAATCCCTGAGTCTGAGAGAGCAAAATTGGCCATGCTATCTCGTGGGTGGGAATATGGTGCTTTTTCCCTACATCACAACTAGAGCCATGCTGGTCATCATAGGCATCTGTTAGCTGTTTTATCTGAGCTGGGGACCCCACACATACCAACCAATCAATCAATCAATCAATCAATCAAATTTTATTTATGTAGCGCTTTTTACAACAGCAAGTTGTCACAAAGCAGCTTTACAAGGATCCGGGTCCAAGCCTCAAATGAGCAGCCAGTAGGCAAACAGTGGCAAGGAAAAACTCCCTCAGTTTTGCAGGAAGAAACCTTGAGAGGAACCAAGGCTCAAGAGAGGAACCCATCCTCCTCTGGTTGACACCGGAGAGCACATAACAATGGCACAGTACATTGTGATGGAAAGTGGAAATAAAATTAAGTGAAAAAAATAAATAAATAAAAATGGAGGGAGGGAGGATAAATACAGTTTGGCTAATAGTAATGATACGGGTATGAATGAATGAATAGTGAATAATGAGATCCATGCAGGTGGGATAGTCAGGTCTGGAAGTTGGTAGTAGGAAGTGGTATGAGTAGGAAGCTCATACTCTGAGCTCCCAGCAATGATACAATGGTGGCAGTTCGAAAAGAGGTGGTGCCTGGCTTCACATGTATCAGATGTAGTGTCATATGCATTGTAAGTCACAGGGGGAGAGTCCTAACAGGGTTGTGTAATTGGCACTTCCAAACTGGGGATTGGAATAAAATTATTTTTATAAAATGATAAATTACTGTCCTATTTTCCATCTCTATTTCAATGTATTGTTGTTAAAATCAAGCAATCGATTTTAAATGACTAATCATGACAGCTCATGTGTAAATCTGATTTTACCAAAAGCTCCCTCCAGATTTCTAGAATTGGTGTACAGATGGCAGAGTGCAAGAGTTGTTAGAGGCTGGATAAGCTGAGCACATTAAGAAGTGTTTACTTCATTGCCATGGAGATTTAATAGAGTCCCATCAGACACCCAACGTGTTAATGAAGGCACACACACACACACACACACACACACACACACACACACACCCACACACACACACACGCACGCACATGCACACGCACACACACAATTTCTAACATGCTTTTGTTGTGTAGCAGTATTTGAATAAATAACCCCCCCAACATTCAACACAGTATATCAGAAGACATCCATTGATAAATGTTCAAAAACCAACTAAACGCTGCTCTGCTACTGGAACATTCTCCATGAGTGTGTTCCAGAGTGTGATTTTCTTCAGCTCCTAAATGTCATTTCAGAAAAGAGACATGGGGAGAGGGAGCAGTCAGTAAAGCATGGCACTGGTCTCTCACACCTCAAAGTGTGACAGCGTGTGTGTGAGAAAGGAGCGCATCTAAGGAAGCGTGGTGATGATGATGATGATGATGATGATGAGAGAGAGAAAGGCTGCGGATGATGTAATGTTCTTCATGCCACGGTGCACTCAGTGACACTGTGGAGCTCACAAAAATGCAACACAACAGTGCCATCTTAAGGCCAGAAGGAGAACTAGAAACAACTTCACAATTACATCATGGGTTTTAAGACCGTGGGAGTGAAAGAAAGGAGAGATTAATGAACGATGAAATGAAAAATGAGAGGGGGTGGATAGAGAGAGAAAGGAAAGCAATGCCAATGTAGATGTCAAACTTCAATCTATATATACACAATGATGTCATTCTTGGCATTATGTTAGTGTTCAATGTGTAATAATATGGAGATTATGTAGAAGGGTTTCTTTTGTCCATTCTAATCTGTCACCACCATAAACATACCACTACACCAATTTAGCAAAGGGTGAAAACATACGTATTTGTTTTTACAAAGGTAAATGTTTTTGAATGGATCTTTCATCGACATAATCCTGAGACAATCTCAAGCTAATGTTAAATTGTCTTACAAAACATTACTACAACCTGCTGAACTAGGTACATATGTTTCTTGTTATTAGTACCTGAAATATATATGTTAGCTTGTTGTTTGTAGCTCACAAGCTAGTGTACTGTACGATTTCTTTTCCACCTTCTGTTCCATTCATGTAAATACTGCAGCATTAAGGGTGGACTAGAAGCAGTTACAGTCAGAGTAGAAAAACAATCCAAACATAGCTTAATATGTAATGTAAATGTGTACATTTAATGACTGGAGGAATGGCTTTTTTAAACCAATATTGTAAATATTTAATAGAGAATATGCCTATATTAATGTCAATAAATTAGTTTTGATTGTATGTTTCACTTTTAAATAAATTAAATATTTTTAAACATGGTCATTAATAAATATTAATAAATATTAATATGTTGTCCAAAAAAAAAAGAAACCGGGTTACATGTTTGACACATGAAGCAAACTCTTTGGAATTACCTTAATTTCTGTATCGATTAACAATAAAATGTGGTCTCAATTCTAAAAAGCAATCTCACAAAAATAATAACAAACTGTTAATACTGAAAACATTGAGTAAACATCCAGAGTGCAGGTTAGAAACACTAAGTAAAACTATGTTAATAAAAAGCCATATAAAGTTTGATTGCTGACACATCAAGAGTGATTAGTATGAAGCACATTTCAGTGTAAACTTTCAGGCGACCTGAGACCTGTCAGTCCACAATGATACAAAATTAAAGACTCTGCTAGGAGGGGGCGTGCTCTTAGGCAAGAACTGAAGCCTGCCTCAACAATAAATAATGAATGAAAAGGTGTGTGAAAACACTTTCAAGAGTGTAATGGCAGCAGTCCATTACCACAAGCTGCAGCAACAGTGATAATGACAGAAAGCACAAAAGTGAATAAACTAAACAATGGTTAATAAAGAAAACAGGTCCTGACCTTAAGCTTCCTAAGATGCTGTGGTATGACCTGAAGATGAATGTACACAAATGAACATATTTGCAATGAGTGAACGAAAACTCCTTAACATTGTACAGATCTTATTTGCAGCTACAGAGAAAGTAGGTGGAGGTGACTTAGCCCATATCGCACTTTATCTTGCTAGAACTATAAATATCAATATATCGCCCAGCTATAGGAGATTTATGTTACTGTTGTTTCTGCCATTACTTAGCAGCAGCATTCAGTAAAGGTGTTCACTGTTTGGAAGAAAACCAGGTTATGGACAAATACAGAATGGTTAAAACTCTTCTTAAAGCTCT
Organism: Acestrorhynchus altus; assembly: GCA_034509495.1. Classification (NCBI taxonomy): domain Eukaryota; kingdom Metazoa; phylum Chordata; class Actinopteri; order Characiformes; family Acestrorhynchidae; genus Acestrorhynchus; species Acestrorhynchus altus. The sequence goes on along the minus strand of CM067507.1, from coordinate 16,286,106 downwards.
TCTGGAAATCACTGTTTATAAACTTCAATCAATGTTAGTAATCAATGCCGAAATTCAATTAATTAACAATCCAAGTAATTCCAGTGTTCCATTACTTTTTCTTGCTGTTTAACTGTCTAACTGGTTACTGTCAAGATATGTAAATCATTACGTTGTTACGGAGTACTAGCACAGTACAGAGCACAGTTATTATTTATTGCATGACTGTAACAAAGTAAAAAAACAAGTAATGTGTCATTGTTTTTACACAAACCACATGTTCTCATTCATCTCTTCTGATTCATAGAATTGGTGTTACTCGAGTAACTTTGCATTTTTTAAAACATCTGAAATTAAGAATGTAATTATGCTGTAGAATCTGCAAATGTTTGTAGGGCATGTTAACTTATTTTCACTTAGATTTTAAAAAACCTTCAAACAGTGTGCCTTATCTTTTGCATAATACTGTAGTTCAGCTGTAGAAAGGGGAAGTGTTACAGTAACAAACAATTTTTTAACTATATGGTAATTTTGCTCCTTAAAATAGTATTCAAAAACAGTGATTCTGACATTATGAATTTGGGTGCTTATTTGGAAATATCAACAAAGTGTTGTTCAGGCAAGCAATACTAGATACATCAATCTTACTGTTCTCCTGGGCACTGAGAGACATTGTCAATCCGCTGCGTTTTTTTCGAAGAGTCACAAGCCTGGCCTGGGAGATCTCTCGCACCAGAGATGCCACTGGCTCTTTGGTCCTCTGAGCTGGAGCACTGGCCTTTGCTTCTCTGGTGTTACCACAACCCACAGTTGACTTACTGTGACTGTTTCCTAGCTGGTAGTGAAAAGAAATTCTTTAAGCAAAGCCTAAACATTTGCTTATAGATTAAAAAGGTACTGTTTGATAAAGATGAATGGGTGTTGACAATATTAACAAATCAAATATGTATATATTAGTAAATACGTTTTTGTAATAACTGCAGTTAATATTAGTTAATAATAATATGCAGTTACAATTGCTTTCAGAATGCTTAATTGTCCAAATTTTTCCATTAATTGCAGGTGACAACAGTGCACTTAGTACTACACATAGTGTCCTAAAGCTTTGAATAACAAAGTTAATAAATAATGTAAGTGGTGAACTTACATCTCCATTTTGTCTTCTGAATCCATCTATTGGTGGCAGCGATGCTGCTTTTGATCTGAAAGAACATTTTTTGTAAGTAGCAGACATCACTTCCCAAACATAGAATTTGCAGGTCTTTCTCACCTATAGACCCTCCTCATCCCCATGGGTTTAGTGAACAGTAAATCAGCATAGGGGAGTCTCTTGAACTTGTCTCTGCCCACTGCAACATAAAACTGACTGTTTTCCAACTCCTTTCCATCCATTATAGGTATGCCATCCAAGGTATACAAACTGGAAAACAAACCAGTGCTCAATCAAATAAAGGCACAATCACTCACATTGTCAGATAAGTGCTGATTTAGTTATTGTTTAACCAAGCGCTGCTGCATTTGTATTACAAAGAGGACAAATAACTTATTTTCAACCAACATGGAAAACACTGGTGTATATTTATCAACATGGCTATTATTCATCATCAGTAGGTCTCATTATATTAAAGTGCATGACAGCAATGGAGGCTGAAATTGTATTGTCAAAAAAATGGATAGTAGTGTTCACAGTTATGTACCAAGAATGAAACACATAAATAGAATCAGCATCGAAGCACATGCAACTTAGCTCTTCAAGCAATCTACTTGAATGTATGTAACAGAAAATGCACAGTGATACCTGCGTACCCCTCCCAGAATTCTCAATCCCATTTTCTCAGTGATCATCTCCAGGATCCGTTCAAACAGACCCAGCACACGGCTAGGAACCAGAAATCTCACTGCTGGATTCAACACGTCCCCATTTGCTACAACACTGAAGACACAGAAACACACACACACACACACACACACACACACACGTAATTTCCAGATAAAAGATAAAGGATAAAAGAAAAAGGAAACAGAATAATGTAGTCAGCAAATTAAGTTTAATAAATAGTAAAGTTAAAGTATTGCACAATATATTGCAGCAGCAACAGCTTAATTTTTAGATGAGTTGTAAGGTGTGGTAGTGCTGAGGTAGCAGCGGAACCTAGAACACATCAAAGTGATGTGCATAGTCTGTGTGAGTGGGGTTGTGTTCAGTGTAGTGTAAGTATGTGTGGGGTGGAGCAGTTTAATTGTCTGACTGCATCCAGGAAGAAACATTTTTTCAGTCAACATGTTTTTGTCTGGATGCAGCTCCATCCAGAGGGAAGGGGTGAAAAGTCTGTGTACAGGGTGGCTGTAGATGGCTCTGTCCTTACATCTGGTGGTGTAAATGTCACTGATAGAACTAAGCTGTACCCGATGGTCCTCTGTGCAGACTTTACCACTCTCTACAACATCTCTGTCTCTGCTACAGTGCAGCCAGCATACCACACAGACAAGAACCTGGTCAGGACACACTCCACCAGAGGATGGCCTGACAATGTCCATGCCCAGGCCTGCCATCTTCAGCTTCCTCAGGAAATACAACCACTGGTGAGCTTTCCTAACAACAGCCGTGGTGTTGGTACGATGGGTGAGCATGTCCCTCAGGTGTACTACAAGATACCCGATGAAGGACCCTCTCCACAGCTGTTACATCAACGTGTGTGTGTGTGGGGGGTTCACAACAATTTGGTCTTCTGGATGTTGAGGATGAAGATTGTTGATCCTGACTCTCTGTGGTCTGCAGGTCAGGAAAGCCAGGAAGTCTAAAACTGAAGTCCAAAAACAGTAGCCTCACATAAAATTCCTTGTTCTCTAGGTGAGTGAGGGCCATGTGGGTCATGGTAGTGATGGCGTCAGCTGTGAACTGGTTCCAACTGTATGCTTACTGGTGAGAATCCTCAGTCACATTATTGGTCTGCTTCAGATACCTCACCACTAACCCATCAAAGCACTTCATGATGATAGTGGTGAGTGCAATGGGGCAGTAATCATTGAGGCACAACACTGAATAGAATTTTGGCACAGGGATGATTGTGAAGGTCTTGGCATGGTGGAACTCTGAAGGGGACACTGAAGTGTTGAAAATGGTTTACATTTAAATTTTATGGCATTTAGCTGACGCTCTTATCCCAAGTGACCTACAAGGTTACTCATATTACGGAGGAGGGTCAGAGTAGTATTAGGAGTCTTGCCCAATGACTTTTATTGGTGTAGCACAGCATTGTTGCCCAGATTGGGAATCGAACCGCAACGTCCCACAGTGTTCAGATATTCAGGAATGTCGGAGAGCACTGGGTCATTTTGGCATTGTGCATCATTCCTCTTGTAGTCTGTGATGCATGAAGCCCTTCCACATCTTTTGAATGTCATTTGAGTTGAAGTGACCCTGGATCTTGAGGGACTTTGCCCTTTGTCACTTTTGCCACTGACAGGTTCCTTCTAGCTGCTCTAAGTACAGCTACACTACAAATTCTCAGCAGGGAATGCACCTCAGCATTCAGCCAAGGTTTCTGTTTTGGCTGAATGGTGATGGTCTTATATTCTGTGCACATCTTAATGTAGTTCATGACAGATAAGTAGTCCATGCTGCTCCCTGTTGTTGCAGCCTCCCTAAATATCTGCCAGTCTGTTGTCTCATAGCAGGTCTTGTCCAGCAATCACATCATTGACTAACTTTAATGAACTCAGCTCTTCTCCAGCAATACCACCGCTGACTAACCTGGGCAGGAGCAGAGCAACATCCTCAACTCCTTTCATGCCTTTCAGCATTCACAGGTCTCTCTACAAAATGTCTCACCAGTATACACATGACATATCTGAACTAAGAACTGTATGTTTTGATTTTGTTGGTGAAATCTTTTCCTTTTTGGCTGTTTCTCTGTCATCTCTCATTGTGTGTATGTGCACAATGTGCATTGTGCAGTTCAGTGCATGAGCAGTAACACTCAGTATTACTAAGCTGGAATAGTTGGGTTTGGATAAGTAGATTTTGTGTGTTTCCCATTTGCACAGCCATGCGTATGTATGAACCAGACTTTTACCAGTACACAAACAGAGCAGTGAACTAGCAAACCTTGAGGAAAGTATTCACTGAATTTTATAAAATGTACTGGATTGAAATGGTGAACATATGCTTTAAATTAATAAATAAAATCATTGTATTTGCTACATATATATACAGCCATTTTAATGTTTAAGAAAATTATAAAGGTGATTTATTTTTTTTCTTTTCTTTTCCAGCTCAGCAACTTCTCTATTCACTCTCTATTCACTCTCTACAACCACACATGTCAAGGTTTGCTTGTACTACATACAAACCTGTCACAATAATTACATTATTACCTTATCATACAATATACAGACAATCCATCATTTTTGCTGACCCTGACACTGCCCATTTCCTAGTAATGTGAATATGTGTTTTGGTTTAATTTATAATACATTTATTTATTCAAGTTATTTATTTATTAAAATTTAAATATGCTAAATAATGAAAATAATTCACTTCTCCTTAAATTGAGTATTTGCACTATTATACTATTATATTATGATTTTATCAATGGCATCATTGTGTTAAATAGAACAAGCTTTGTCTCAATATATATTTTTTCACAATTATTTTTGGGACAATATATCAAATATATTGTGACAGGCCTAAATACATTAAATATAGGAAGAATTATAAATACTCACAATATTATACATGGCTCTTTAATGGGTTTGAGGAACCTGGCTGCTACAATGATACGATTTTGAGGAACTGGTTTCACCTATAAAGATAAAAGATGCAACACATACAACAGAAAGTCCATTAACAATAAAAAAGACTGCAGTAAAACAAAAACAATAGATGTTACCAAACAGCCCAATCTCTTGTAGAGATAAAATAAATCATTAAAAAATCTACTCAGAATTATAACCATATATACATATATACAAATTTTATGAATCTAAAAATATTATGATTATATAGTTGTAAACTAGACAGAGGTCTAGGCATCTGAATAAATGATTAAGCAAGGTGCCTTGTCTGAACTTTCTGCACCTAAATGAATTCTGAAACCTTGTCCTTGGGTGTCACAGTCACCCTTGAGACACACACAACCTGAAATATGTTTGTGTGTGTGTACATAAGCTGAGGCCCTACTTAGCCTCGGATGCTCTCAAATAATCACTCCCATCTACTGTTTCAATGTCTCTCGGGATCCGGTTGTATCCCTTAACAACGTTACATGGAGTTTACATACAGGTCGGAGCAGAGGGGGAGGACAGTGTGCTCTAGGGAAAAGAGCCAGGTTCTCTGTGCAAATTCAAAATGCAAGCAGCAACACTGTAATTGAAGCCATCAGAAGGGTCCTTGTCTGAAGTTCTGATTGCCATTTACCACAGCAAAGAGTGTAGGGCTCTCTGCAAAAAAACTGCTATATAAGGCAAATCCATGGCCCTTAGTTTTGAAGTAACTGCGAATGTTTGGCTGACAAACTAAATGTACACGTCCTTTCAGATTTTGGATTATTATATTATGTTCTGTATGAAAGTATGATAAACAAAATCCCTAGCATAAAATCTTAAAGTAATATTTGATTTGATTTGATATATATATATATATATAATTTTAAAACATCTTTAAGTACTGTTTGGAAAAAAGTATCAGGTAGTAAAAGGAATCAGTTGAAAATTCAGCCTTAATGCTGATGAGGGCTGACGTGAAATATGTGAAATATGTCTTAACACATCTTATGTTGATTTCCTCAAAATAAACACAGTTATTCTTTAATAAGTTACTGCTCACTGACAAATAATACATGATCACTGTATTGTAGTGTGACCCAAAATTTAGGACAGCCAATGTTTTTAAACCTTGTCACAAAACAAGATAAAGTGCTTTATGTGCTTGGATGGATGACCCAGTGTATTATTGTCCGTGAAAGCCTTTGTTTGGACATTAAAATTGAGTTCTTAACTTAAATATGTATCTAAGTGGGGGAATAATAATGCACAGATTAATAATTCATCAGCAATTGAGCTGCCAACAAAGTGATTCTTTCTAACTGATAAAGGATACGGCTGTCTAAACATTACACCTCGCTCAGGTGGGTTCTTTGAACAGTCCTGCGGGTGCAGTGTGTCAAATCGCCAGACAAATGCATGACCAAGTAAGCGTGTGAAGAGTAGTCAGTTTGTGGAAAAACTTGAAATTAAATATCCTTTATACACAAAGGATATATACTATACTATACTATACTATACTATACTATATTAGTATACCATTACTATTACTATATCCAATTTAAAACTGAGTGTTCAGTGCAAATTACTATAAATTAACTAAAAACACGCTCACCTTCAATGCAGACTCAAACTGATCAGTAAGACGTGGTGGGACTATTGACATCACTGATCCAGATAATGAATTATAGATGAAAATGAGCTGGAAGCTCTCTATTTTTTTATTTGTATAAATGTAAGAATAAAAGTCATGAGAAGGGATAATACTGATAAAAGCATAAATAACTAAAATAATTTTTATTTTATATGGACTACTGTTAAAAATTTGGAATAATGTATTATTATAAATATTCTTGTCAATTTAATCTTTACAAACAAATCATCAGAATTGTCAAAAACAAGGCTAGTACTTTTCTTGAGATTTTTTCTTACCAGTCCGTTGCTCTGGAGATTTTGTTTATTTCTGTTTCCTATTTGCAAATAACTGGAGACAACAGAAATAACAGAAATAGGAACAGTAAATTAGAGGACCCACAATTTAGGAGCCACCAGAACATCTAGTCAAATCAAATACATTTCCTCAAAATATCTCATCATATTCTTAAGCTGGGGAAATCTCACACAGTTACAGTAATAACAATCCCTGACATTGTGCAGTGTTTAATGCTTTAAAATTCTATTAAAACACATCTCATTCAGTTACTTAACCCTCTAAAAATCAGAATAAGAGTAGAACCTAAACTATACACTGCATATATGTATGATCGTTCTGTTTTAATAAACACATCACTGTCAGTTAACTCATTTTAACATTTTTTGAACATTTGCCATCGTTCTTAGTTTTTAACTACATGTATTCCATAATGTTTACCCTGCGGTGTACAGCTGGACTATTAATCTGGCAAACCGGGCATTTTCCAGGTGGGCTGACAGTCCTGAAGGGCCAATACTGTTGGTCCACATTTCAGTGGGGGTGGCCCATTTATTCATCTTCAGTATAGACAGTGGACTCTACCAGTCAGGACATAGTCTGAAGCCCCTTCCCTGCACTGTCCCCGTAACTCCCGTTAGTTTCACAGTGTTGAGCATGTGTGTTAAAGGAGGCAACATGAAGAAACCAAAGTGAAAGGATAAAAAGGATGTTCTAAGTAAACAGCAAAGCACTTTTTTAAGTCGCTCTGGATAACGGTGTCTGCTAAATGCCGCAAATGTAAATGTAAATGTAAATGAAAGAAGGGGGGAGGGGGGGTGTTTGTGCAAAGAGATGGACAATATATCAATGCAGATGCTGCAAAATGTGCTAAAATCACAGCTAGGGTCTGCTGTAGCCCCCACATCCTGTGTGACAGCAATGCTCCAGCAACAGCAGGTTAAAGGTGAAGACAGCAGCAGGGAGAGGAGCAGCCAGAGATACAGGCTATAATTTAGGTGATGGAGGGAACATTAGCTCTTTTACATGAGAATGATGAGTGATTGACTAGTATTAATAATTACTGGTATTTGCCTACTTCCTGCTCAAGACTGAGAAGTGTTGGGTGAGCAGCAAGTGTTCACTTTAGGCTCCATCATATCATTTTGATATATTGGTTAAAGGGGCTGAAAAGCTGCATAGTAGTTTGAATCTGTAGCAACCCCCTTTGCTGTGGATAAACATGTTTTAAAAAACCCTCCAACAGATTTTAAAACTGATAAATGAAAAGTAAAACTTTACAATTTAAGCATTAATAAACTAAGACTGTTTAGAAAAAAGTATGTCCACATTGAATAAGAGTAAGATAGTGTCGAATGCTTTTAAGACACAGTTGCTTTGTATGAGATCATAAAATAGCCCTGTTTTAGCCTCATACAAATGCATGTTATAGCTTTTTAAAGGAAGGAGCAGTTTTTACCCTGAAGAAATAGAACCGAGCTGCTACATCAGAAATTCAGAAAATACATATCAGAGATGATTTCAATAAAAAGGATAAAATAATCAATTGAACTACACAGAGCAGACATATGTGGTGTTTACCATACACTTCTGATTTTTAGGATGTTTATGATACATAATGATGGAAATAGAATACACTTAAATAGGTAGAACTGTGTGTTGAGTTAATTCACTTAATGTTTTCTACAATGGTGATTTGAAAGACTTCTAAAGTAATGATTAACTGTATGTTTCTAATCAGCCTGAAGGGGATTTTTAATATGATGCTGATATTGTTTATTTGGGTTTAATCATTCAGAGGTAGCAGTTGAGGAGAGAGGAGACAGACGAGACTACATTTCCTGTCCTGAGATGCTCTGCATCTTTAGGCTCTCCTGTTCCTCTCTGAGATCTTCTGCTGTATGTAGTTGTTCATAGGACTTACAGGGTTTGTGAATGTTTTTTTCCACAAAGTGAACAAACATATAAACACCTCACCATAATAAACTGGTTTTGGGATAAAAGTAAAATACACTCCTTCAGGGAACACATCCATAACCCGCTCTTCAGATGTGCTCCACTAATGAGGGGCTGGTCTAAGACAATAATGCCAGGGCTGATTTTTGCCCCAGTGGAGCCCTGCTGCAGTGTCAGTAACACTCGCATATTTATATTTATATTTATATTTTATAAACACTGTTTCTGCACTGCAGTCCAGTTTTCCCGTGTTAAAAGCTTTTCAAACGTTAAACATTTAGCTCACTCTATTTTCCTGAAGCTCTCCTGCCCCGCCGCTACGTACGCCCCGCGGTGCTGAATGTCCTGCAGCGCCCCCACTCTGTGGCCCTGCGGTGTGTGCAGCCTCCGGGTGCCGCCGCTCAGCTCGCGCAGCAGCGTCTCCAGGCTGCTCACGCGCTTCTCGTGCAGCACCACGCGGCGCGGGCCGCGGCCGGCTTCCCCGTTTCGGTACACCAGTATGCTCTTGACGGCGGGCTGAGCCTGCAGACTCGATCTGACTCCGGGCATCGCTGCGGGTCGGGCTGCACGAGCAGGAGGCTCTGACCTGCTCTAATGACCTCCTCTAATGACAGCCTCTCAGCTCTAAAGGAGATTCTCTAACGAAGCTCCTCTGATCGGAGCTTCGAATCAGTTCTCACGAGTCGGTTCTTTTACTGAACCGAACGGCTCGGTCTGACTTCATGAATCGAACGAGTTTGACGAGTGATTTTCCAGTTCCTCAAAATAAATGTTAGTCATTGGTTATTAATTATGTTAATAATTAGTTTAGTCATGAATAATTAGAAGTCCTGTGGATACATATTTATAAAATGAGACATCCATAAACAGCCATGTATTGTACACACACACACACACACACACATAAACACATACATGCATACACACACACTGTGCTTAAATTATCACTATCAGACATTAACTGTCTCAGTGTGTTTTTAAGCTTACTTTTCAAGCTAGTTAGCTAACCTGCTAACACCAGAATAAAGATCTGAAAGTATGTATGTTATTAACACTGTGTTAGGGTTAGAACTGTAGAACATGTTTGATACAAGCTGTTCGGTGATTTGTTTGTGGTTTGTTCCTTTTTAAAAGTGTGTCATGGCAGAGAAGGTTGGGAAGGTTGTGTAAATAATTCAGCAATTGGCCAATAGAAATGCTCTAAAATGAGAAAAATACTTTTTTGTAATAACTGTAATTCATAGTTAAGAAATGTTTTGACTTCTCCTGTAAACTCACCAATTTTAGAGAAGTGTTTCATTGGACACAGATAATATATTCAATATATGTCCATCTGGGAAGCTATGCTATATAATAATTATTACAATCTGTACCACAACACTGAACACAGAAAATGGTACGTAACCTTCTGACAGCTGACTGAGGCAATGACTGTACATTTATTATGTTTTAGCCGACACTTATGACATTTATACATTCTGTTGATGTGAACAAATTCAGTGATAAAAATGTACCCATGCTAACTATGGAACTACGTGTAGGCAATGTTTATTATTATTATTATTATTATTATTATTATTATTATTATTATTATTATTATTATTATTATTATAAACATGTTTTAACTGTCTGTTCCCATGGAAGTAACAATGTGATTGCAGATTCACTGTATGTCCAAATGTTTCTGGACATTGTTTCTAATGAATGTATACAGTTACTTGTAGTTGCACCCATTGCTGATACAGATATACTAATGCACACACACACACACACACACACACACACACACACACACACACACACACACACACCTTGTCCAGTCCCTGTAGAGATGTACTACCAATAGAATAAGTCTCACTGGAGCAGATAAATATGAACCTGTTTGCACAATGCCTAAGCGTGTGTTACAGGGGTGTACCAATGATTTCAGATGGAAATGTAGGTTTTGCACATAACTGCTAATTTATTTGTGTCTTACATGCATTTTTTACTTTTAACAGAATATGTTCTGATTACAGATTACCATACTGTATTAATGTATGCATTACTGTTGTAGACATGGTCATAATAGTATGGTTATGTGTTACCTGTCAGGATGAGTTTGCGCTCTCCTTTGACTCTAATTGGACACTAAGGGACCTGTGAGCTGGGAAAAGACCTCTGCCGTTCAGTCTTGCTTGGGTCTATGTTTGTTGTGTTTGTTGCATGACAACTGAGAAATAAATGCCTACAGTATGTGCTTGGTATTCCACAGGGAAAAAGGAAAGCTAGCTGAAGGTGACAGATGAAATTCAAGTGCAGTGAAACTATGGAAAAGAGATCTTTCAGTATCTTTAGTAATAATTGCCTGTAAGATTGGCAAGACAAGATGCAGTAAAAGTTAAATATGTAAAGTTAAATTAAATCTATCCACAGTATGAACAAGTGAGTTCAATGCTGAACTGGCACAGAAAGACCAATTCTTTTGTTTTTGATATATACAGAGATCACTGAGATCAGAAGATGAACAAATGGGAGACAGACTTTTAGCTTTTATTTCCTGATCAGTACATATGTTTGTGTTAAACAGCTAAGTATGTGGAAGAACACTTAATTGTTAGAGGAGAACAAGTAAAGGAACAGATGTTTTTAAAAGCACTTTGTATTATTTGCAATAACTGCACATGTTGGTGACCCAATGACAACACTGAAAATCATTTATTTATTTATTTTTTCTGGATTGTTTTCAGGCAGCATTTGTTGTATGTTCTAGAGTTTTATTTTTTATGTCATTTTGGGGTAAATTATCAATAAAGGTCAGCAAGTCTGTTCCAGAAGGAATCATGCAAGCCCAAGCCATGACACTACCTACACTATGCTTGACTGATGAGCTGGTTTTGCATCCTTTAGTTCACCATAGGTCTTGACAGTGCTTTGTTCCAAAACATTTGGAATATATTTGCAAATTCCAGTCTGGCATTATGATTCTTACTGCTGATGATTGGTTTGCCTATTGTTGTGTGGCCTCTTTACCAATTCTCTCATAGTTCTGGTTATTCTACAGATTTCAGATTCAGATTTATCCTTTTTGAAAGCTCAACTGGCCCTTTCCCCCTTCCTGGTTCTCCCGATGTCCCTGATGTGAACACATACCATGACATTTAATATATTGACTGGATTTGACTGATAAAAATGTTTTAACTTATACTTTTAAATAAATACACTTTGTTGAGTTGAGTGTTCAACTCACACTTTGCAGTTACTCTGCCTCCTGTAACTCCACCTTTAAACGTGGAAAAGTTCATTCCAAGACCTAAGCTGGAGAATAACACCAGCCTTGTTGGTGCAGAAATGTTTGTGGAAATGCTCAAAACAGAACATTTATTTCATAGTGTTTTAGCAAAAAATGGAAAGACATCATAGTAGCTTAAGAAGCTTCAACTAGCACACAGAGGTTTTGGTTTAAATGAGCTTAAATGAGCAAATGTGTGACTGGCAAATGCTATTCTCTTGACAATAGAATAAGCCAAGTCATGCAATAGCGTCCAAATGTCTAACACTACCGTGATGCGCATTTTTGATCATTTTATTCACACTGCCCAGCTGTAGCCAAAGACTGTAGGATAGCCAAACTTTTCCAGCTGGCTGTTTCAGGGCAGAGGGTTCCAATGAAATGTAAGTTGTTGTTTTTTTGTGTGTGTTATTAAAGGCAGAGTTATTGTATATTACAACTAGAAAATATTGTTTTATATTTAATTATGTACAGAGGTTAGTCCTTTGCAATAAAAAAATACAAAAAAACACACAAAGTATGTGTATTTCATTATACACTGGAAATATGATGCAGAGATGCAAAACGCCAACAGAGTCCCCTAGCAGCAGACTGGCAGTGTGCTGGGTTCTTGGGAGGTCTTGACAACATGCATTTAACATACACAATGTACATGTTTACTAACCCACATCACTCCCTTCAGAGGGCAGACAGTTGGGTTACAGGCGTCATGAGCTGGAGCTTTGGGCGCTCAGGGAGAGAGTTGCTCAGCGGCAGTTACTCAAAATCCAACTGGCTTTAAACCTTGAAGAGTAGGTTCTTTAACTGTTATGAGATTTTTCACATTTGCATGTCATTCTTTGAACAATTAGTTTTGAGAAAGAACCTGTTATGGTTGCTCCATTGCATAATTTCTGGAGGACCCTACATATTGTTACATTATATTATAATAATTATATATTACAGTGTGTCAGGGACAGGCGGACGGAAGAGATGACAAGGGTGTGGAAGCAAACACGGGTTGTAGATTTAATAGTAACATAAAGCACTAAACAAACTGAATACACTGAACAAGACTAGAAACAAAACTAATACTAATACTAAAACTAATACTATCAAAGACTAACAAAAGCAAACTACAACAGCAGAACAGTATAACAGTGGACTGAAAAAGACAGGATGGGATGACAGGTCTTAAATACTACATGACATTGGTAACACCTGGGACAGATTAACAAGGGGGCAGGTAAACAGATTAGTGACATTAGGTGGTAATGGGTGGAACTAGGGAGGAGAGTATAACAAAACAAACAAACCATGTGCAAAGGAGCACATGGGGGAAACTGACAGGGAAGAAATGACTGACAAGAGACAGACATGACACAATGCATTTGGAAAGTATTCACAGCGCTTCATTTGTTTCATGTTACAGCCTTATTCCAAAATGGAATCAATTCACGTGTTCCCTCAAATTTCTACACACAATTCCCCACAATGATAGTGGGAGAAAAGTTTGATTGAAATATTTGCAAATGTATTAAAAATAAAACACATACATATAACATGTACATAAGTATTTTTGAAGTATGATCCTACAAGCTTGGCACACCTCTCCCATTCTTCTTTACAGAACCTCTCAAGCTCCATCAGTTGGATGGTGAGTGTTGAGCCATTTTTAGATAACTCCAGAGACGTTCAGTTGGGTTCAAGTCTGGGCTCTTGCTGGGCCACTCAAGGACATTCATAGAGTTTTCTTTTTGTTTCTCATGATCTGAGAGTCCTTTAGGTGCCTTTTGGCAAACTCCAGATGGGCTGTTGGGCTTTTATGGCCACAATATCTTACAGGTATGATTAGTAGAGTTCTGCAAAAATGGTTGTCCGTATGGAAGGTTCTCTCTACAGAGTAATGTAGTTGGGTTCTAATTGGGTTCTTGGTCACCCCCTGACCAATACTCTTCTAATATAATCACTGGCAGCCAACTCTAGGAAGAGTCCTGGTGGTTCCAACCTTCTTCCATTTATGGATGATGGAGGCCACTGTGCAGCAAAAAATGATTCTGTACCCTTCCCCAGATCTGTGTCTTGATACAATCCTGTCTTGGAGGTCTACAGACAATTCCTTAGACCTCATTGCTTGGTTTAGACTTCTCTTGGTTTGTGCTATGACAAGCCCTGGCTACTATGGGACCTTATATATACAGGTGTGTGCCTTGTCAAATCATGCCAAAGCAACTGAATTTACCACAGTGTACTATATTCAAGGTGTCGAAACATCTGAAAGATGATCAGTGGAAACAAGATGCACCTGAGCACAATTTTGAATGTCATGGCAAAGGCTGTGAATACTTATGTACATGTTGTATTTGTGGGGGTTTTTTTTATTATTATTTTCAATACATTTGCAAACATTTCAAACCAACTTTTCTCAATGTATCATCATGGGGGAATTGTGTGTATAATTGTTAGGGGATATTGAATTGAATCCATGTGGGAATAAGACTGTAGTATAACAAAAAGTGCAAAACGTTATATTCATTACATTATATGATATATAGAGATCATTATATGATGACTTGAAATGACCCAACTGAGCTGGCCTGAAAGCCTCAAGGGCCCAGCTTGGGCTGAGGTGGAGTGTTAAAACCTCTGAACTCTTCATCATGTCATACAAAATTGTAACTTTATAGTAGATAAAAAAATAACTTAATTTTCCATGTAAGTATTGAAAATACTTCATCATAAGATTTTGATACATTGTAAAGAGAAGCTGTAGACATTCATGATTTGATTATAACGTTGTTCCGTTTAGCATATGGCCACAAGATGGCATGATCTCTCCAGTTAATGAGAGGAGTTTAATCACTGATGGAATAGACTGTGTGCATTAGGTAAACTGCACTAGTAAATAATAGGTTATGCATTTTGAAACAAATTTCAATATTAGTGCTAATTTTCACTTGAATATACTGAACATCCTAGAATGGAGGGCCAAGATGGTCCAGCAAATGCATGCATATCAGTCTTGATGTCACGTATCTGTCTTGTCCCTCTAGTCTTTGTTTTGTTTATCTCTGCTGCTTCTTGCATTGAACATTGAACTAGTTCTCACAATGACTATTACCAGTGTGCTAATGCAGAGCAGAACCTCAAATACAGTCAGAATGATTTAATTTCAATGTTTGGTAATTTTAAGTGATTTTACACAGACAAAATAATGCACCAATACGGATCTGTGTAAATCAAATGAAATTTTATATGTGTGTATGTAATGATGGTATATGCAAGTTATTACAATATTAGAGTGAATGGCTAAGTTTATTAGGGAAAACTGTACAATTGAAAGGAGTCTACTATCTTGTTGGCCTACCCTGGGAAGAAGATGAAGCTTTGAAACTTTCACCACAAGGCCTCCATACTCAAATTCGACCATCATCAGATCCCAAATAGTACCTGGATTCATCACAAATGACAATATGGTTCACGTTTGTTACAGTCAAGTTTTCTTGTTCATTGCACCACTGCAGCAGAAAGGTGATGGTGATTGGTCAGATTGGCCTAAATGGTAAGCAATACACTGAAATGACCATCCTGCTTTACTCAGCTCCCCACTCAAAGTCTGTCTACTGGGAACAATTTCTTCAAGTGTTTTGTAGAAGCATGTCTAGCAGTCAATGATCTCTCACCTAGAGGTCCACTACCCAAAAGTAGCCTCTGAGAGCCAAGGCAGCAGAGGAAGCACTTATATACGCTCTTGCACCAAGACCCAATGTCTAATCAGACCGCACCTGTTTTCATTTACACATCTGCCTGAGACAGAACAGCATGTTGAGTTTTGCTGAGTGTACACCTCACATTTTTCTAAAACCTTTGGAAGGGGTGGTCCTCAGAATGCGATGTGTGTATTTTGGGGGTGAAAGAGAGAAAGACAGAGAAAGGGCAGCAGGAAGAAAGAGAAGGGTGCTGTTTATGTCCTTTGTGTGTATGCTTTTAGATTCAATTGCTGCAAGAAGGCCTGAAATTACAGGTAATTGCTGTTGTTTATTGACTGTAGTAATGACTGGGTTTACACTGTGTCCTTGTGTTGCCCAAAGTGCTTCGTAATTGGGCCCCCCGACAATGCATGCACTGAGGACACACCAACTGAAAAGACTCACTGCCACTGTCGGCGCAGGCAACCAGGGACAGGTAATAACCACTGTCCTCCACACCATGACCAAGCATTTCCACTTCATTACCTAACACTGAATAGGAGTGTGTGATCTGTAGTAAAATGCTGCTTTTACTCATATGAATAAAGCTAGTATTTGTGCATTGTGTTCTGATACCATAAATGTACAATACAATTACAAATTTCAACATTGAAAATGATAGGATAATCCTTAGTCCTGCAGTGGGAAAATTCATATATGCCAACTAATAATTGTGTGTTTTAGAATGGTCATACTTTGAGTGAAACGAGGTGAAATGTTTTTCCTCCCTTGAGCAACAATTACGATAATCAAGCTAGATTCAGCATGCAGCACTGCTTGTTCATTATAACTGATGCATTTTACATCTGTGTCAGGTGTTTCCAGCCCCAGATAGGCTTCATGCAAACAGCCCTAATGGGCCTAATGCATCAGGTCTGCTCGATTTATTTACCTAATGCCCAGTGTTGCCTCTCCTGCACCTCTGCTGTAATTCAATTTACCTGCTTGAGCTCAGGTGTTCTAACCCCCACCATCCCTCAACAGCCTATAGGCACCAGTGAAGGGTCGTCAAACACATTTCAGATTGGTTTCCCTCTCCATAATGAGAGACTGAGATTCAGGAGCACGGGAGCCATCTTGAAAGTGGCCGGAACAATTATTTGGCCACTTCAGTTGGCGGCCTCCCTTTTTATTAAGTGGGAAGCATGTTCTTATGTAAGAATGTGGCCTTTTGGTAAGATTATTGACAGGCTGGGGTGCTTGTGTTCAGCAATAAACAAAGTGACAAAACTATAAATTTGTTGTTGTGAGAGGGTGATTTACTGATACGTGATGTCTGTCTCCTAATACAAGGTTTAATGATCAATGATGTCACAGGCCTTAATATTTTTACTGCCTCAGTTATCCAGCAGGTTGGATATCCATCCAGCAGGTTGGATATTCTTACTGCTGTAACAAATCTTTGTATTTTCATGTTTTCATTTTTCAGCAGATCAATAGAAATGGTCTGAAATGGCTTTGAATGACCTCTTTTTACATTGATTTCCACTAAAAAGTAAGAATATTTCTTCCTTCTCCTGTAAAATATGTATTTTAGAGATGTAAGTTTTTGTTTTTGACAGCAAAGACACACCTGCTCCTTCATTGTCTTAAAAAATGCTTTGGTTGGAATAACTGTCTCTACATGGGCTGCTTTCTACTAGATTTTGGAGCATTGCTGTGAGGATTTGATTGCATTCAATGACAAGCGTTAATTAAGTCAGAATGTTAGATAGTCACCATCCCACCTCATTCCCAACTCATCCCAGAAGTACTGGATGGAGCACAGTTATTCCAGAGAACACAATTCCACATTTACACAATTGAAATACTGGGGGGCTTTATACCCCTCTGTCCCAATAGATTCCTTTTCATCTTCTCCAGTGATTGCTGTTGTATTGGCACTACTTTTCTACAGTGACTAGACAAGCTGTATGTTCATTTGCACATCTGTGACAGCAATGGGTGCAACTTGAAGTAACAATGTATTCATTAGAAGGGGATATTGTGTATATTAGAAATGATCTAAAAACATATTGCTTGACATGTTTTGAAGAGATATGTTTTGGTCAATTTTAGGGAAAAACCACCTGAAACAGTTAAAAGCATACATAAGAGTATGTTGTTTCCAGACTGCAGACTGTTGCTGGCTCACACACCACTTTCAAGGAAACAGATGGAAAGACTGCCAGAGGGAAAAGAGCTGGTAAGCTGCGTTATACAGTATATGCACCTGTTTGTGCCCAATGTCAGGGTACAATGTAAATGCACATTTATCAAATCAGTATTTACACAGACACATAGACCTGTCTTTGTGTATATTTCCCTGATTGCTTTATTGTGTCACTGCTTGAGTATTGGTGGTTCAGTTAGTCGAGTTCAAAGAAGAAGGCCAGGAGCTGAAAGGCAGTAGAGATTAGCACACTGTTTGCTTAGCACTGTTATATATGGGCTTTTGTGCTCAAAGTCCTGTGCTCCAGTACATTCTGCACAATGCAGGCATTATTAGTGATGAAATGAATTTTATGAAATGTATTAGTGGTTTTGAAGTGGTACAAAGCCAAAGTTTCTGAGACAATTGGACTATTTTTACATTCATTCATTTGTTCAAAACAATTGTTAGCCTTTGTCTCTGCCCTATTTATCTTACTTACTAGTACTGTCTATTTCTAAGCACAGAATGGCTGTTGACCAGTTAACCTTTGGGTGTTTGGCTATTTTTAAAACAGCACTAACAGTGACATGGTAATAATAATTGATTGATCAGGAACACTCACATTGCTGGTTTCACATGTTTTCAGTGCTCAAACATTTGTAATCAGCCAAACGAGTAGTTCTATGGTCATAAACTGATCACTCATGAAGGGCTAGAGGATGGATGTTGAAAACTGCATAAAATGATGGTCTAAGGTCTTCATAAACTAGCAAGGTGGTGCTTGTAAAGTAGGGGGTTCTACCTTACATTACCATTATTGTATCTGCTTTGTCCTGAATGTGACTACCATGTGCATTTTTAGGAGGTGACAGGAAACATGAGTACCTGGAGGAAACCCATGCAGATTTGGGAGAACACAGGAAAACTCCTGACAGACAGTGACCAGAACGGGGCTTCAAACATACACCCCCAATCCCCTGTAACGCATGCTCTACCTGCAGGGCACGTTCTGCAACTGAGAGGGGGGGTGTATTCACTTATTCTGGAAATATGGTGATATGGTGACTGCAGAAATCTGTACCTTTTCTGGAAGGGCCCACCAGTTTGATAGAAATGCTGATGTTAAAAGAACTACATATTCAGACAACCAGTAAAACTGGTCAATGTAATATAATGGTTTATATACAACAGTTTCAAAGAGAGTTTTACAGTCAATTCTCAAGTGTCCCATTTCAAAATTAACAGCAGAAACTCAAAGATTTAAATCATATTTTATATTTTATTTTCAGATTGTTTGTGATTAGTTGACCTGGCCTATTTCCAAACATTTCTGAGATCATGTATTGTAGCCCTAGGACCAGATGTATCACTAAGCAGAAGAGACATATAAACAAATATAAATATAATATGTAAATTTATTAGACCAAGTTACAGGACTGTGAAAATAAGACAGACCATTGTGAATGCATTTCAGAAGACAAACTGCTTTCAAAACTGTTAATACATGAACTCTTTATTAATATGTTTACAGTGAGTGGCAAATTTCAGCAGTCACTCAAAGGTGCTAACTTAGTGATAAAATTAAAGAGCTTTCAAATATGTTAGGAACTTTGTTTCGAAGTTGTTCTTATGAATAAATACATATTCATACTGTACTGCTGTATATATTTCATTGGCCATTCAGTAATGTTCTTTCCGGGATTGTACAATAAACACAGTTACATTAGCAGCTCTATGATTGAAAATAAAACACTCTGTATGTAAATGAAACAACTTGCAAAAGTACTAATACTTTAATAACCTAAAAGGCTACAGATTTCTCCATATATTTAACGTTTTTGGTGTCAGGTTTCTGTATAAATCACACCAAACATCTGAGGTCAGTAAACATTTGTAACAGAACAGCATTGGCAAACGTTAGGCATTGTCCACAAACATAAGTGTGCTGCATCTCATTTGCCCATAGAGCTGATACAGAATGTATGGCTTCACAGACTTAATCCCTATTGGGATTTGATTGTGATGAAATGTGCTGTTATAATGTTGTTCCTTTCATGCACAAAGATGATATATAGACCTATATATGTACTGTTTGTGTGTGTGTGTGTGTGTGTGTGTGTGTGTGTGTGTGTGTGTGTGTGTGTGTGTGTGTGTGTGTGTTTCATATAATATTACTAGTTAAGCATTACTGTTTTTTTTTCTAGATTCTTATTCAGGATATAGCTTCATCACTTCAATCACATTGATCAATAAGGCTCAGTTGTACTCTAATCACATAAAAGTAAAATCCAGTAAACAATAAACAGTCATTGGGAGACAACATCAGCCATCGTAACAGTCATTTTATACTGAGATTTAAATTGATATTGACAGAATGTCAATCATGTTGTGATCAAGAAATCACATTACAACCACATGTTCAATTACGCAAGAAAGAAACAACTAGATTTACAGTTTGTTTGGCACACAGCAGCCTGACCACATCAGAGCTGTCCAAGTTTCCTCACTGTGCAGGAAAGGTGCTTCAATCAGACCACCAGCCAGTGATGAAGCTTCAAAAACAAAAAAAAAGGAATGAACAGTTAATGAACAGTTAGCATATTACAGTCCACAGCTATATTCAAACTGCCTTTAAAATGCACAGAAAATAGATATACTTCTGAGATTTTTGGTCATCTTATTGCACTGATCTTTAGAGGTCAGCTTGCTTTAAGCTTGCACCTCTTGGTAGTCCCCTGTGGATTTTGAGGTGTGTTTAGGATCATTATATATCTAAATCCATCAACTTTTCTTCTTCATTTTTTTTGCATATTGTTTGCTTCAAGAATTTGCTGGTATTTAATCAAATCCTTTCTTCTATGAACCAGTTAAACGTTTTGTAACACAAGCCCAGTGCATAGTCAATCCAACCCAGGTGGACAGGTATTAATTTCATAAAAGTCTGCAACCATTTTCTCCAAGAAAAGGCATGATGAGACAGAGTGTTTATAAGGCTTTGAAATTTGAATCACCTGGGAATAATGATGGTTAGTAAGCCATAGATTGTAAATACATTTTTATAAATAAATCAGTATTCTGGGGATTTTAGTAGTGCAAAAATGTTACTGTACACAGTACTAAAGTGAGAGCATTTTGATTTACCATTGTCTAAAGCCTTACCTTCTGTCATCTTCCACAAACTAAAACCTGATAACAGTATTCTTCAACTATAATTACATAACAAATACCAAATTGATCAAGTGTTATCTAACAAGAATTATATATCAGCTTTTTCAATCAGGCTGCCATTAAAGCTTTGTGATGTGGTATAAATATCATATTTAGCATAATTGAAAGTTCACCCATAAAATTTATGTAAACTCTTTTGCCTGAAAAAGCTTTATTAAATTGTCTGTCCTGCACAGAATTTAGAAACTCAGGGACCCTACCGTGAACTGCCGCACTTCTCCACGTTCCACCAAGTGGTGCTCTGTCTCTGGGGTGATGGCGTATGCCAGTTTCTACAGCAATAAGGAAGAAAACAGTGTTATGATTGCTGATTTATGCAACCTTTATGTAATGAGTGAAAAACAGTTACAGCTTGGTTAATCAAATGAACTAAAAGTACATAACTATACATAGTCACATAGAAATATTTAAATGATGTGTTGTTGATTTTCAAAATTTCACATAATTAAAAAATCCTCTACAGGACACAATCCTAAAAATCGCTTTGGGTGCATTTGGGTTTTCGCAATATTATAAATTAAGCAGACAAACAGTACTTTTGCATTAAAATATTTAAAAGTTTATTTTAACAAATGCCATTTAACAAAAAGTCCAACCCAATTTAACCAAAATTAACCCAATGTGACATTTAATTATTTTGTTATGTTTAAACCTCACTTGCTAGGAGCTTAGGCAAGCCACAGTGACCTCTGACTATAGTTTTAAGGCAGTATTCTTAAAGACGTACAGCACAGAAGCTTCCTGGCAGGGTGCAGAATTTGTAGATGGCGTAAAGTGGCACCATGATCATAGAGGAGATGGACAAACACCAGCCAACCATGTTAGCCCATGTTGGAAAGTAGTAGGTCCCATACTTTGGAGGGTTGAAGGTTGCAAAGCTGACGACCACCATAAACTAAATGGTATGAAAAGGGGAAAAGAGAAAATACACACAAACAATTAATTAATATTTAGTTTTAGTGTTTAGGTGAATCAGCAAACACTGAGAGAGAGAGAGAGAGAGAGAGAGAGAGAGAGAGAGAGAGAGAGAGAGAGAGAGAGAGAGAGATGGTATATGTGTTTATTAATTGAATTTCTAAAAAGCATCAGCATCAGGCCTACCAAGAGGAAACAGGGACTGACAAACTTCCAGCAAAGTCTCCAGTACAGTCCTGGCCGCTGGCCAATCATTTCCTGGATGTCATCACTAAAACGATCCACACCTGAAATTACAAGCATACATTATCTAATACAGATGGAGATACAGCTTCTCTAAACAGAAGTATAAGGTAATCCGAAGCTTTTTAAAATAAACTGTACAACCTTCACATAGAACACTTAAGGACAATGGACTCTAGTGTATACAATGTCTTTCATGCTTAGAAAACTGATCTTTTATTGCTGCCTGCAAGGCACTAATCAAAACTCGAAACAAAAATACGGAGAGACTTTCTACCTACTGAGAGCAAAGCTGTGTCAGTGGAAGAGGGCCACAGCCGTAGGTGACTGCCGCTATCGAGGAGCCATTTTAAAAAGGCCATGCAGCTTCAGGCTAGATTTGTATGTCTTGCCCTGAACAAAAGCCACCACTGGGGGACACAGCCTGTGACCTGGTGGCCCTTGAGGTCAAAGTGTAACCAGTTTTCTCCCCCTATTCATCTCACAGCCAACTGACTGCCCTGCTTATCCCGAGCCAGTGTGGGCTCTTTGAAGTTCAGGTCTTTCCTTCAGCCATGTTTGCCTATGGGCAATGTTCAGAAAGTTCAGCCTCCTTGGATAAGATCCTACTTTTCATGTACAGGAATGAGTTTTGTAGTGCAAAGCATCCTGATTTACTCTGCGGCACTCAATGAACTAATTTCCACAAAGATCTGTGCTATATATGGATCTCCATGTTACCATAAGCAATTAATAAACAGTCTCTTATGTTAGGTCGCATACCTTTGCAGTTTGACTAATGGTTGATGTAGATGTAGGTACATGTAGACCAATCATGGTGGTGAATCAGCAGAACTTTACTTAAGTTGTAAAAATCCACACACAGAATGTGTGGCGATTGTAGAAACAAATGTTGTCATGAAATCCCAGACAGATATTTAACAAAAATAACAAAGGACATTCATGTTTATTTGTGAATAAAATATGCCAAACTATGAAAATATCACACAAAATTAAGCCTATGGTTCTAAAGGTTAAAACTAAAAAGTTGAGGTCTTTAACTTGTTACTGAAACTAATGTTGGTATAGTTAGCAGGCCAAAAATACCACACCCCACAGTATACCTGGTTCCAGCTAACCAGTTTAGAGGAAAAAGTCTCAAAGGGTGAATGAGTTCATGTTCTGTGGTGTGTTAAGCTGGGTTTTTATTTTTTAATTTATTTTATTTTTTTACTTGGATTTTATTTGTTTTTTTCATATATTATGATCCTCATGCCATAACCAGTTTCACACCAGAACAGCTCAATTTGCCTGTAGGAACCATTTAGCTCTACAATGTAAACAAGCCTAAAGATGAATAAAACTGTATAGAGTATATAGTAAATTCAACATTCCATAGCCAAAGACCTGGCCATCCTGCTGTGCAATGCCAGTCAGGTCAGTAATGAAGTGAAGCAGCCCCAGAGCACAACTGTCCATTTCTTGCCTGATAGGCCATCACATTCCTAATGGTGCATCAGCTTCCCTGACCATGCCGGGGAGCCTCACACTCTCACCGTAAAACCAAGCGATGCCAATGGCTTCAATCAGCACTCCAAAGAGAATCGATGTTCCTGCTGCAAAGTGGTCCAGCAAAGTAAACACATAGATGCCTCCCTGGGGACAGACGAGAGAGGATAGGGGGATGGAAAAAAAGAGGGATTTTTTTATCCCTTATCATCAGACTAAATAGTTAAAAAAAATATAAGGTGTGAAATTGTTTCATATATAACCTACAAGAAGTACATTCTATATGTACTACCTATAAACAAAACTTTTAATTAAATTAATTAAAAAAATTAATTAAAGAGTCAGTGTTCCAAGATAAATCAGGAACTAATAATATGTGTGAATATCTAATGTATTTGGTTTCTGTTGTTACAATTAAGTCTATTACAACTAAATTACACAGATGTAGGTTTAATCTTAATCTGGGGAAAAGGGCACATGATGTCGTTTGTCTTGCTCACATTGGTGACGCAGAAGAGGGAGATTAGGAAAGTGGAAACCACAATGAAGAGTGTGAAGAGCTCTCTGTGTCTGTGCAGAAACTTGAATTCATCAATGAGCCCCGTGATCACAGATTCCATACCACCCATCTGCAAAAAAAAAAAAAATCTCTGTCGACTACAAACATGCTATAGAATACTAGTAATAAGTAAATAAATATTAGTATTAGACCATTTGTTCCTGGGATAGCTATGTCTAATGCTATGGGTTTAAACATTCAGACAGGGCTGTGTGTCCTTTGTTTACCGCACTGTCGATTCCCAGTGTTAGGAGCATGATGAAGAAAATGACAGCCCAAACAGAGGAGCCTGGCAGTGTGGCAATGGCCTCAGGGTAAATGATAAACACCAGACCTGGACCTGGATAAACGGAAGAATATCAAACCACAGTTTTAATCTTTTTAAAAACACTAATTTTGTTGTTACTGGTTTAGCACTCTTGGCAAAAAGGTTCTGTGCAATGCTGACAAGTTTTCTTTCATTCATAACATTAGTGGAGCATATTTTAAGTAAATAAATAAAAATAAACCACCAGCACTGGTACAACAGCTAACAGATGCCTGTGCTGTCCAGCATTGCACTGGGTTTAATGTGAGGAGAGAGCAGCATCTACCCACCCTGAAAGAGCAGGGTCAAATTTGCTCTCTCAGACTCCGGCTGCCAATGGTAAGCAGCATGAGCCGGGATTGGAACCAGCAATCTTCAGATCATAGTGCTACATTAGACCAAAATACAGCATTAATATTATGTAGGTAATTATATTGTAGGTAATTTAAGATCTCATTTAAGAGTTGTGCTCAAATCTTGACTATCTACTTTGGTCTGAGTTCAACATAATTAAGATAATCATCAGAAAGCCACAGCTGCAAGCAAAAGTTACAAAACATTAGAACTAACAAGATTTCTGTGTGAAATGTGGCTTAATATCCACATTACTCACAAAAAAACTATTAATTAAATAATAATAATAATAATAATAATAATAATAATAATAATAATAATAACAGTAAAAAAGAATGCCTGACTATTTTGAAATTATAAGAACCAGGCTTTGAAACAGCTATAGGTCTCTAGGCATATACAAATACAGACAGCAGTAAATAGATTTCTTCTATATTATAATACAATGGTCACCACCCTGCTCCTGGAGAGCTACCTTCCATTAGATTTAACCCTAATCCACCCCACCTGATCCAGTTGATTTCAGACGTTCTTGATTGGCTGAATATGTTGTGTTAAATTTAGGTAGGAGCTGAAACCTGTAGGGCTTTGTTTTAGTAACAAGCCATAATGATCATCAGTTTATAGGAGTTAACCTTTAGGGTACACCTGTTTTTGCAAAGTTTCTCACATTCTTCTTTGCAGAACTTCTCAAGCTCCATCAATTGGATGGGTAGTGTTGGTGCACAGCCATTTTTAGATATGTCCAGAGATGTTCAATCAGGTTAAAGTCTTGGCTCTGGCTGGGTCACTCAGGGACATTCACAGAGTTGTCCTGAAGCCACTTCTTTGTTATCTTGGCTGTGCAGGTTATCATCAAAGATGTCTCTGTACATCAGCTATCTTTCCCTTGACCCTGACTAGTCTCGCAGTCCCAAAAATATCCCCATAGCATGATGCTGCCACCACCATGCTTCACTTTAGGAATTGGTTAGGGGATATGCTGATTGCAGAGTGATGCAGAAAAGGTTCTCCTCTCTCTCCACAGAGAAATGTTGGAGATCTGTCAGAGTGAACATTGGCCTCTTGGTCACGTCCCTAAGGCCCTTCTACCATAATCACTCAGTTTGGCCAGGTGGCCAGCTAGAGGAAGAGTCCTGGTGGTTCCAACCATTTACGGATGATGGAGGCCACTGTGCTCATTTGGGACCTTCAATACAGCAGAAATACATACGATACAATGCTGTCTCGGAATGTCAACAGACAATTCCTTAGACTTCATGGCTTGGTTTGTACTCTGATATGCATTGTCTACTATGGGACCTTATATAAACAGATGTGTGCTTTTCCAAATTGTCCAATTAACTGAATTTACCACAGGTGTCCAATCAAGCTGTAGAAACATCTCCAGGATGATCAGTGGAAACAAGATGCACCTGAACTCAATTTTAATTGTCATGGCAAAGGCTGTGAATACTTTTGAACATTTTATATTTTTACATATATTTATTGATTTTATTTTTAATACATTTGCAAAGACTTCAAACAAACTTTTCTCAATTTCTCATCATGAGGTATTGTGTGTAGAATGTTGAAGGAAAAAGGAATTTAATCTATTTTGGAATAAGGCTATAACATCACAAAATGTGCAAAAAGTGAAGCACCGTGAATAATTTCAGGATGCACTGTATGAGACTGCCGTCTGCAGGTCTTGCAGTTTATTAAGATATTTGTAAGCTTTTGAAGGTTACTCTGATCCTGAGCTATGACGCCTAGAACATAGAAAAATGTAACTGCCTGCAAAATGTGGATCTCACATTCTTTGTGTTAAATGTCAAAACATACAGAATGTGGCTATTTTAAATTACATTTGTATGCCTGTACTGAAGTCATTACACAAGTACAACATTTCCACTGAGAACTGTTCGTGAGGAGATTCATTTTCGAATTAATTTCAGAAATATGTGTTTCTTATAATACTCTACCTAATATCCTAGCTTTTTTTCAACACTGATAGGCACAATTCACTGTGCATTGCTGGACTCTCGGATTTGCAATTAAAGTGTCAATGGTACCATGACTTTTAGCACAGTATAACAGACATTGATCCATTGACTGAGAATCAATACCAGTTCATTTTTAAGGGGTAAAAACCCAACAATGTCTGAATGTTCAACACATGCAGCATCTGCACCATTATCTGGTGTCCAAAAAGTGGTTATTCTGAATTATTAGACACAACTGAAGATTACTGGGTACTGAGACAGCTATACTGAAGTTATTGAAGAGCTCTAAGTGGACTGGAGAAGGACTGGAAAAACAAACAAGCAAAAACAAACTAGTAAAATTAACAGAGAGAAACCCAAGCACACACTCACCATCAGTAGCTACTTTGTCAAGGGCCACATTGTGTTTCTGTGACATGTAGCCCAGGAAAGAGAAGATGACAAAGCCGGAGAAGAAACTTGTAAGGGAGTTGATGGAGCTGGTGATGATGGCATCTCTGACAGAAGAAAAAAATAATAAGACAGTTTTAAGGGTGATTTTTTTATACTGTTTATGTTTCTAACATGACACACTGTTATTACTAAATATAGTAGAGCTTGAACAAAACAAGATCTTTGTGCCCTTTACTTTTGTTAAGGGACGTAAAATGTGCTCAGCAGTCCACTGAATCCTGATTTGGTGTTTATCTGTTGTAGCTCATTCTTGTCAGATTTGGATGTGTTTTTCATTCTACAAGGCTTTTCTGCTCACTCAAGTTGTACAGAGTGGTTATCTAGATATGGGCCATTCTATGGTACAACTATTTCTGACATTTCTATATTTTTTCATGTTAGTGTTACAGTTTGTTTATATTTTGAAATAAATCTGTTATTTTAACAATTACACCTTTTTTCAATTTAGCAATATTTGTTTTTAATCAATTATCAATTCCAAACACTACAGATTACTGAGTACTTCTTTTGCCTTTGTCCCAAAAAAATGATCAATAAAGCACATAGTAAGTCTACTTTCTATTCACAGTTTTCAGAAATATTCAAATTTAATTTGTTATTTTATGAAGTCTTTAGATGATGTCACTGGTATGATCTAGTTTATTCTGAGGAAATTGTTTCTAAGTATCAGCCATTTTGTAAAAGGCATTATTCATGAACAGTGTCTCTGGTGTTACTGTCACTGGTAATAATGCCACTGGTGTTACTGTCTCTGGTGTTACTCTCTCTGGTGTTACTGTCCTTGTGGGTAAAACAGGTCAGTCACACCAGTAACAATTTGCCATTCCAAAAGTGGATGTTTATGTAGAATAACCCACATAAATTATGCATGTAATATGCATTTACAGTATACTTATTCAAAAATGATAGCATATTAAAAATATTGTAGTATGGTGGTGAAAAAATCCCTGAATTAGATTTTCATTTAATGCCTCTTTTTTTCTTATCAGTTTCATTGTTTAATAGTTTAATCTCTCTGCCTTTTTAAAAGCTTTTAGGAAATTGGGCCCAAAAAGGTGGTTCGCGTCACCATTTCAGTGATGCAATATATCTCAAAATTTATTATGACTTTAGGAAAATAGGGAAGGTAAATCGTGTTAAAGCTACAACCAAACAACATTGAGTTATTAGTGATATTTTCTGAAAATTAATAATAACACTGCAGATCATCAAAAATTATATGGTGGTCAGCCCTAGAATGAACAGTGGATTTTACCAATATAATTGGTAAGATGAGGAATACATTTATCAGTTACTCCTTCAAAATGGCCATGATCCAAGAGCAATTTAAGAGTATTACTTAATCTGTGTATGAGTGAGTGAAGGAGACTTCTGTGTTACAGCATGCCTTACCTGTAACAGTTGTTACTAAATTTGTTGTAGCTGGAGAAGGCGATTAGCACACCAAACCCCACTCCTAAAGAGAAGCATATCTGCGTGGCAGCCTCGATCCAAACCTGTGAAACAAACGGTCCGGCCGGCCACACAAAAGACAGCACACAACACCTATCATTAGAGATAATTGCAGGAAACTCATTCAACAGAAAGATGAAAGGCACTTGTGAATACAGGGTAATTTTGCAAATTGCTGCTGCTTGCATGTGCCTAATCTAATTCTGAAATTGCAGCTTTGAGGCCTTTCTGCAATGTGGCGTCTATACGTGGACAACAGTGCAACAGTGATTCTAGGACGACTTAAGAGAAATGGCAACTTCAGTTGCATGGACAAGATGTTTAATGATGATGAAATGAGAAATCCTCACCAATTGTTTAACAGTGTACATACACAGGTTCATTACAGGTGCGCAGTGTTTTTATTTATCCTGTTTTCATAATAAAAGCTGAGGTTATTTGTAACACACATTCACACATACAGTCTTAATGGAGGTTTCCCCTTTAAAACCAGTTAGTGTAGCCACATTTTCTATGTCCATGTCTGTAAAGCTTTGAAGATAATAAAAATATAGGTGTTTAAAATTTGATTATTATCTGCAGAATTTATTAATTAGCATAATATTGATTCAAATTAATTTAACCAAGAGCTTTATACAGGCTCACTCCAAAGCTTGTATTTTGCCTGATGGAATAACATACTGTTATACATTCTATAGTTCTAGTTGGAAATGAAAATATTGTCAAAGTCATTAACTGGTATAATTCTTCCAAACAAGCTCATACATTTGTTCTCTACTGGAGGGCAGATCCTATTACTTTCTTTGTTTCATTTGCACATATCCCTGAATTTATGTTATAATCTTTCCAAATGGCTTCAGGGTATGCATATGTGTGATCAATGTTGTGCCTGTATTGTACTGTGTGTAATTTAATGTAAACTATCCATACATTTTAACTAACAAGGGACACACCAAGAGAAGGATTAAGCAAAGATGAAGCAATTTAAAACAAGTAAACTGAAATTTGTCTTTAAAAGATCATTACTGGATATATGATCTTTATTTCAACAATACTGAGAGATATAAGGTAATATAACTGAACAAATAATTATGAAGGAATGACTTGTAATTAATAGAAATGCAAAAGGTGATACATTTACTTCAACCAAGAGCAAACCAAACTAATGTCTGAGGTTTAAATCAGACAGGCTCCTGCAAAATCCTCTCCAACAATGTTCTAATCTGCAGCTGGTGAGCTTCTGATGTGATTCTAATTTTAAATTAATAAAATAATAACTATATATTATAATAAAGACATGCCTTCAGTCTTAAGTGTTATATCACCTCCATCTTTCAATATAGCTAAAGATATATTTTAAAAACGCTAACAAACATTTTTATGATGTGTATCTTTTTCACAGTTTAATCAACATAAAACTAAAGAATATTGTCTCTTTAATTTTCTTTTAATAATTTAAACCAACAATAAGCTCCCTGTTTCAGAAGCTCCATGTTTAAGTAGGATGCTGTGGAGACATAATGAAGGTTCATGCTTGTGTACTTTGGGTTCTGAAATGTGTGCTAAAATTGGTAGAGCTAGTGTACTGCACATTTCAGTCCCCATTGGAGTGTCCCTCTGTCTGCTTGAGCACTGCATATTTTTCTGTTGCCTGGGCTGTGTGTGTGTGTGTGTGTGTGTGTGTGTGTGTGTGTGTGTGTGTGTGTGTGTGTGTGTGTACCTGAGCATCACACAGACGGAGAAAGTCCACACTCAGGTACGCTTTAATGCCATCAATGGCTCCAGGCAGGGTGACACCACGGAGCAGCAGTACAGTCAAAACCACATAGGGCATGGTCGCTGTGATCCATACCACCTACACACACAGACACACAGACACACAGACACACACACACACAGACACACAGACACACACACACACACACACACACACACACACACACACACACACACACACACACACACACACACACACACAGGATAGGTTTATCTTGATTGTTTGAGGATAAACGTCTTAAATGTTAATTAGATGAAAACATAAGACATTAGATTTAGAAGATCTCCCCTTCATTCAGTGGTTACGTACATACAACAGTAAAATCTTTCCTCAAGTACACAAGGAATCTACTACATTAAAACAAATAACACATCAGATAGAAGGTCATCAGATCATCAGAAGATAGAGTCTACCTTCCCGGAGGTTTTGACTCCCTTCCACAGGCTGAAGTAGAGCACCACAATGACCACTGCCAGGCAGGATGTGAGCTGCCACCGGGGCAGACCTAGATTATCAATCCCCCCACTGTCCTGCAGGTGAAGCACCCCACGCCTGTAATGGAATAATACAGTCAATGTGCTTCAATCTCAGCCCCAGGGAAACCCTTAAATCAGGATATGATTTGTGATATGTTCTATTTCCATTCATTATTGTATACAAATGTATATTTTTTTTCAAAATCTTTGAGATTTCTTTTCTTTTTTGGTGTGCATAAATTTTATATGAAGACAGTGATGTCCTGCCATTATTAAAATGTCATTACGCTGTGGCGCTGGCACATATTCACTACTCAGTTGGTTCTGACCACTATGCCACTCTGCACCAGGTCAGCCCCTACCAAAAACATATCTGCGACACATACAAGCATCGAAGCCAGGACTGTAAGGCATTTTTTTTGAGCATAAAATAAAAACTGAATCTTTGTTTACTGTTTATTTTGACTGATATTCCTTTCAAAATAAAGGCTTTTAAAATGGTTCTTTGATACGATGGGAAAAAAATGTTTGATTTCATTAAAAAAACATTTTAATAGAGATGGGTGAGTCTACAACTTCATTTGATTTAAAGGTTTCTTTAACAATTTAAAAGATTTTCATGCTCACACTTCAAACTTCATGGAACCAAAAGTAGCTTCTATGCCTTCAGTCAGAGAACCATTAAATAACTTCTTGATTTTACTATACATATTTTTTCTATATTACATTTTCATATTTCACCAGTACTGAATATATCAACTATATTATAATTGAAAATACATTTTCATATATATTTATATATTTCACATATATATACAGTACTTCATATATATTATATTGATTGCACATAAAGTGAAATATTTCAAGCCTTTTTGATCAGTGTGGCTTATAGCTCAGGAAAATCAGAAATCCAACATCTCAAATAATTAAAGTATTCAGTAAATTACTGTCCAAACAGTATAAATACCGTGTGAAGTTCAGCACATGCAACCACAGTCATGCAGAAGAAACCCTCCATAGAGGGTAAGCCACAGAAGGTCATTGCTGGCTGTTGTCTGGGTGCTGTATCAAAGCATATTAATGGAAAGATAAGTAAGTAAGTTTGATTCAAGAACTTGGGAAAGCTTTACAAAGATTGGACTATGGCTGGTGTCAGTGCATCAAGTGCCACCACGCACAGACATCTGCAGGAAAGAACTACAGCTGCAGCATTCCTAATATTAAGCAATTCCCGCACCAGAGACAATGCGAGAAGTGTCTTACCTGGGGCTAAGAAGAAAGAGAACTGGACTGATGTTCAGTGATCCAAAGTCCTCTTTTCAGATAAAAGTACATGTTGCATTCACTTGGAAATCAAGAGTCCTTGAGTCTCAACTCCAGCTCCTAAATTCTGGAGGAAGAGTGGAGAGGGACAGGATCCAAAGTATCTGAAGTCCAGTGTGAAGTTTCCACACTCTGTGATGGTTTAGGGGGCCATGACATCTGCTAGTGCTGATTATAAAACCAGTCACCGCAGTGTCTCCCAGGAGATTTTACAGCATTTTACACTTCCTGACAAGCTATATCAAAATGATTTCCTTTTCCAATAGGATTTTGCACCTGCCCAAATTAAAAGAAACTAATACCAAATGGTTCACTGACTCTGACATTGCTCTGCTTGATTTGGTGAACCCCACAGAAATTGATAGAAAACCTATGGGATATTATAAAGGGGAAGATAAGATGCAGGCAGCCCAGCAATACAGAGGAGCTGTGGGCCACTATCAAAGAAAACTGGACATAAATAACATCTCAACAGTGCCTCAAACTGTTTGCCTCTATGCCACACTGTACTGATACAGTAAATAATGGTAAAGGATTCTCAGTCAAGTATTTATAAGAGTGTAACATTTCAAACATTTCTACACCCTTTTCTGTTTGATGTTATAAATTATTCAAAATGATTTAAGAAAGCAATAAAAACATAAACATGCTTGAAATATTTCATTCTATATGTAATTAATATAAAATGGTTCACCTTTTTGGATTACAGTATGGAATAAATGAACTTGTTCCGAATATTCTTTATTTTTTAGATACACTAATAGATGTTTTTTTCTTTCTCAAATACATTTCATACTAAAACTGAAATCTTACAGCAATACTGACCTGATGTTTCCTCAGTAAAAACTCAAGCTTATCTGTTTTCTTTTTTCCCCCAATCCCCCCACCCCAAAATAGGTAATGACCCAACTCCTTTAGGACTGACTCTTCCCCATCACACACAATGTTCCTGACACAAGGAAGGTGAAGACAATCACATGCCTCCTCTGACACATGTGAAGCCAGTCACAGCCTCTTTTCGAACAACCGCAACTGCATCATTTTGAACCATTGCTGGGCAGCCAACATGCTCAGAAGAAAGCATATGCCTGTACCAACCAGCACTGGGTGTGATGTGAGGAGAGAGTAGAAAGAGCAGACTCAGACTCCAGCTTCTGATGGAAAGCAGCATGACGTGGGATTCAAAGGCAGGATCCTCGTATCATAGTGCTAGCACATTAGACCGCTGAGCCACTCAGAGCATGTTTGCTGTTTTCAACTGAAGCTCTAAGATGTGCATTTTAACGTAGACACATCACTACCACACAGGATAAAACACACAGGTAACAGCCTGACACCACATAGTGTAAGAGTGTGCAGTTTCAGAACAGATTTGTTGCAGAATTGGATCAGATTCACTCTATGTTCCCTCTGATATCCAGTCCAGCATTTTCTGCTACCATCTCAATACCACTATCAAACAAATATATATATTCTTTCCTTAAACTTTACAAATCATAATCTGTTCTGAGGATGTGACTGAGTATTTTGACTCACTCAAAGTACTCCAAGGCTGGTGTGACCTTGTGGGAGTCGTTGTGTAAGGTGGCATTCAGGTCGGAGCAATTGGCACTGTTCCAGGTGTTGTTGCAATTGACCCAGGGCAGTTCGCCCGAGAAGGAAGAGAAGAGGTAGAACAGAGCCCAGGCGATGATCACGTTGTAGTAGAAACCCACGTAGAGAGAAATGAGGATCACTGTGAAGCCCACACCTGAAAAGAAAGTTTTGTCATCTTTTTCTGTATTTTGTAATCTATCATTGTATTAATCTCCATATAATTCCACTCACTGGCCATCTCTGTAAAAAATGCATGGCCAGATTGTTGGTGCCAGACAGGCAGGTTTGTGTTTTTCTCCTGATTTCCTGGGATTTTCAGTACAACAGGCTCTAGAGTTTGCTCAGAACAGAGTAATAAATAAAAACCAGTGAGGAAAGTGGTTAACAGAAACCAGGCTGGATTGAACTGACAGAAAGGCTACAGCAACTCAGATAACCACTCAGAACAACTGTGATGAGCAGAAAAGCATCTCAGATTGCTCAACACATCAAACTTTGAGGAGGATGGCCTACAACAGCAGAAGACCACATCAGGTTCCACTTCTGTCTGTTAGGGGACACAGGTTCACTAAAACTGGGCAAATGAAGACAGGAAGGTAAATCTCCATGGACCCAACATATTGTGTCTGCTGTCCAGACTGGTGGAGGTGGTGTAATGATGTGGGGAAGTGTGGGGAACCAATTATTAATACTATTAATACCAATTAATCAGCACTTGAATGAAACAGACTATTTGATTGTTTTTGCTGATTATGATCATGCCTTCATGGCCACAGTTCGCCCATATTTTAATGGTTACTTCCACAATGAAAATGCTTCATGTCATATCCTGTGACATGTATACCAAGAACTGAGGCTGTTTTGAGCAGGGAGGCCTGAACCAGTATTAGTTTTAGTGTTCCTAATAAAGTGCTTGGTGACCATGTGTTCTTGGCAGATGCCGCAAAATCAACTTCATCATGTAATCCACTATACAACCTCTAGATGATTCAGCTCTTTCTCTTCAGGGAGGCTATGCAGGAGCTTGTTCAGTCATATTGAATCCTGACTACTTGCTCCAGGGTAATTGTCTTAGATGTGCTATCAGGCCCTTTCAACTGATCCAAAATGAAGCAAAACAATTTGTCTTCACTCTTCCATCCCTGTCAAACCCCTGTGGAGTTCCCTCCTTTCCATTATTAGTAAAACTCTTACACTTGTCAACATATGGACCAGCCCCTCTTAAACGTATGACCTTTCAGTATAAACTATCTTCACCCACATTTCTTGTTAGTCCCAGCTTGATAGAGGAATCTGGCACCAAAAAAACCCAGCTAAGGATTACTGTGGTCAGAAATTTACCACTGATGAAAGGTTACAGGACAATTAACATAAATTATGTATCAACCACAATGGACACAATAGATTGTATCTGGACACCAGCCAGTTGGAGATATAAAATAGGTTTTTTATAAAGAAGCAGTGTATTCCATAAGTCCTGATTTTAAGTTCTAATAAGTAATAAACCACACGTGCAAATGCAAATATGTGAGGGACAAATTTGATTTTACTGTAGATTAAAGGGTCCAAATCTCATGGAAACCTAATATACTTTACTTTAAATCTCCTTGTTCATAAATTCACATTTAAGTCTTGTTGTTTATAAATTCATATTTTAAACCTCTTTGTTTTTATATTCACATTTTGAACCTTTTTGCTTTGCTTTTTGCTTTGCTTTGTTCTTAAATGTACATTTTAGTTTACTTTAGATTAATTAATTTACATTTTAAAATTCTAAATTTCTAAATAATTCTAAATTTCTAAATAATTCTAAAATTCTACATTTCTAAATAATTTTAAAATTCTACATTTCTAAATTCACACCTCTGTGTTCTTCATTTCACATTTTAAAAGTACATGTTTCTAAATTCACATTTTAAATCTCTGCTTTTAAAATCACATTTGAAACCTCTTTATTTCTAAATTTCCATTTTAAACATCTCAAATCATTGTTTTTAAATTTAGATTTTAAACCTCTTTCCTTTTAAATTCACATTTAGTTTATTGCTTATAAATTCACATTTACGTGGAAACTTAATTCATTTTAAATTCACATTTGTAAACTTCACATTAAAGTCATATATTTAAACTCTTAAATCCTTTCTTGGTCATCAATAGTCCAAAGTACTGCTGATAAATGAATCAGTCCTAGGGCCCAAACTGTGGGGAAAATGGCTGCCGTTTTTCCCCCTCAGAACCAGACACAGGAGGCAAGGCATTATAGTCACTTCATCTGAAGTCAGCTCATCCCCTCTGTTCACTGTGCCAAGGCCTTACTGTGGTCATCACAATGTGGTCTAAATTACCTGAAGATCCAAAGTTTGAACTAATCAATAGGGCTCTGTTTGGAAACACACCTTGTGTTAATAAGGCGCTCTAGCTGCAAAGAGAGTCTGTAATCCTACCAATGGAGGAAGAATTCCCTTATTTGCTACACATGTGTGATTTTCAGTGTTTTAGAGTGCATCGATCCTGAGGAAGTGAACATGTTGATCAGCAGTAATTACAGTAATCTCCCACAGAGTGACAGGCGCATAGAACACAGAGCTTGTCATTAAGATGTCCATCTCTCTCCCTCTC
Organism: Acestrorhynchus altus; assembly: GCA_034509495.1. Taxonomy (NCBI): domain Eukaryota; kingdom Metazoa; phylum Chordata; class Actinopteri; order Characiformes; family Acestrorhynchidae; genus Acestrorhynchus; species Acestrorhynchus altus. The sequence goes on along the minus strand of CM067507.1, from coordinate 16,249,569 downwards.
TTTCTCTGTTTCTCCTCCTGCCTGACAGCTCAATATGGCTACATGGAGGAGATATCTTTACTGCATAGTGACGGACAGTTGATGGTTTAATCAGTGTAAGGCTCATGTTTCCTTTAGTTTAAGTTAAGAGAGGCGTGCCATTAAATTAAAAAGCAAATTAAAATGTGGACAGGCTGTGATAATTGGCAATGAAACTCAACTTCAAATTGTTGAAACAACACATGAACATACCTGGTATATATATATATATATATATATATATATATATATATATATATATATATATATTATATTATATATTTCAATACATATTGAAAAATGCACAATAGGGGTTTTAAAGCAACAGGGCTTTAAAAGTGATTCCTTGATTGGAATATCAGAAATGCAATCTGTTGTGGGACAAAAAGCAATTATAAACACATACGAGCCAAATACATTTTAAAACAGCATAGATTACAGTGAAAGTTACTGATATTCGTGATAAATGATAGGAATACTATTGATTCTCTGATGAGATTTGGTATTATTTCACTTTTCAGTGTTGACTCAGTGTTGTATAGACTGCTTATCTAACAAAACCCTGAAGAATGGAGTCTCCAAACTATTGTGCAATCTCACCAAACTCAATGATTCAGTGTTGAGTCTGACCAAGAGAGTAACGGGTTTGTAAACACAAATCTGTCTGTCCAACAGTAACACTGACACCAGCAGACAAGATCAAGCACAGCTGAGTAAAGTTCTGGAAAATAACTGACAGTGAAGGTCACTGGGAGCCAACGCCCCATCAGGCATTCTCTAATCTATGGCCTTCCGGCTGGAGTGGCAGAACATTTGCTGGTCACCAAACAAAACAGAGGACACACAGATCAGATTTGGATACTAAAAGCAATTTACTGTCTCACATTTGCTCAGAGTGTTTTCAGCCAGAGATAAACGGTACCTGTCTGTTGGCTGACTGACCACGTCCTTTGACAACAAGAGACACAAAACAATATTGCTCACACAGCTGCGTTCATCCACCCACTACATGCCACCAGAGAGCCTAAAGAATTATACCTTGTTGAAAACTGCCTTATTTGTGAGTTTGAAATGCTACACAATCCTTATTTTGCAGATCACAGCACACTGAAATCAGGAGAACATCAATGTAGTGTTACCTTTAAAGACTGGACAGATCTTCCAGACGCCTGCAGCTCCTTCCCGGTTGTATTGACCCAGTGCTAATTCCATATAGAATAGAGGTATTCCAGCAATCACCATAGAAAACAGGTAGGGCACCAAGAAAGCACCTGGAAAAAATTTCAGGAACACAGAATAGACATGTCACTGCTCAAACAAAACCTTGTATCTCCAAAACGTGATGACCTATGGAAGAAAAAGGCTCTTAACTTTCAATTTACATTTACATTTACATTTATGGCATTTAGCATCCAGATCTTATCCAGAGCGACTTACAAACGTGCTTTGCTGTTCACTTAGAGTATCCTTAGCTAGTAGATGAAGTTAGAATTGTATTTCTCACACTTAGATGCTATTGAAAAATGCACTGTTTTCAGTGGAACAATGTAGATTCTATTCATTTTGGAAAGCATTTGTACTGAATCACTTAATATGAAATTGTGATTATAATATAAACAACAGTTTTATTTTTATATAAGTATAAAAAAATGTGGACAAGGCATGTATATTCACCTTTCACTTTAAACTCAACAATGGCCAAAGTATAAGTATAATCTACTTTGCAGTTCATATTTATCGCACGTAGTTCATTTTGCAGTTCTAAAACAAATTTTCAACCACCTTCCACTGCACGATCATATTGGTCAAGCTTCGTCCACTGGGCTGTTTCTTGACCAGTTATTATTTGGAAGGATTCATAATCAATTATGACTTTGTCATGGTAGTGACGTGGGTAATGTGTGTAGAGCTGGTTCAAGTGTTTCTAAATATTTTTTTACACACACCATAATGTTCAAGCAGGCTTAGTGGTGATCCATCACAAAAAATAAAATAAAATAATAATTTTATGATGTGGCGTTCCCCCAATAAAACAAATATTCGCAACACTGTGCTTCAGTGATTATAACTAACTAAATAAATAAATGTAAAGGTGCTAAAGAGGATTGTCTTTGTTCCATAAAGAAACCAGCAGAGATGTGTGTAAAGATCCTTTTAAAGGTTTACTATATATGGGTGTGAACGCAAAGTCTATTTAAAGGTTAACAATGTGAAGGCTATTCATTACACATCTCTGCAATAGTTTCTTAATGGAACCAAAAGGAATCAATGTCTTTTCTTATTTTCTCTCTAAAAGAGTACAGTTGATTACTTTTCTACCTTTTCTGTAAGGACTGCATCCTAATGTGTCCTTTGGTAAGCTCTGAGGTTTCACCATAATATTCATCGTCATTCCATACCTGCTACTCTAAAGTAATACTGTATTTTTATCTCACTACATTTCAGTGTTTAGTTTTACATGTCACCTTAAACCTGACTTGGCTTTATTGGCTTTATTATCAGCAACTACATGCAAAACAATGTAAAAGGACTGAGTTACTATTATACAATAGACCAATTGATTTTTCAAGATATATGTTTCACTAAATTTTAAAAGTAACTGAGAGTTAATTGAGAGTTTAATGAAGTATTTCATTCTAAACCCACTAAATTAGTTTACTGTGGTGAAGATGGGAAGGCGATATCAGCAGATTTAAATGCTCTAAAGGTTTTTAAAAGTCTGTTACGCAAAATGGTTGTGAATGATGTTTTACAATAGGTTTCAAACATGCAGTTGATGGCGCAGAGATTAATACGGTGTGTGGTTTGAGAAAATGCTCCCCAAACAACTTGCATTTTCAGATTTATCTCTGATTCGCTGTAGATTTGTATTGGTAATAAAATGTTTTATCAGGGGCTGCAGACATCATTTAAATCAGTCTATCCAGTAAGCCTCCAACATTCCACTGTTTAATGTCTAAATATTCTGAGTGACTGTGTCTCCCAGTGTGAATTCTGGAGAAATGTTTTGAAATGATTGGAATTTCTCGTCCAGCCTGCTCCTTCTAGCAGGGTTGAGAAGATCAAGATGTCACAATCTCAATCTACTTCTTTACCTCCTCCATTCTTGTAGCACAGGTAAGGGAACCTACACACATTAGCCAGGTCTACAGCAAAGCCAATGACGGACAGCAGAAAGTCGATCTTCTTGCCCCAGGTTTCACGCTGCTCACCAGACGGATGAGTCTGGCCAGTGGAGGTGACCAGGGCCGAGGTGAATTGCACCCCATTCTGCTCCCAACCAGGATTAGCTCCACTTTAGGGCCCATGGTGTTGTAGGGTTTAGCGGGGTGATGACAGATTATGTGTGCGCCGGGCAGTCTGCCTTTACATAGGGTGCTGGCCTGAGCTCCTGGAGCTGACAGTGTGGAGACCTGACAGAGTGCCTCCTGCAATGGGTACAGCAGCCTTTCTACCACCAGAAGGAACAGACAGCACAGAAGGAGAAAGATAGTGAGAGAGGAGGTGGCAGAGAAAGAGGCACTATATTCTAGATCATTTACAATGCTGAGATGTCCCTGACATGACAGGCTGCTGTCTACGCACCTGCATTAGTTCAAAGA